>OV049867.1:5780000-6072500 GCA_920104075.1 Melanargia galathea
ACTTAAAATATCAAGCAAGGTCGCTATAGTAATCTACCTATAGCTGTAGATATAGATTTCGGGTTTTTCGAAATCCCGTGGGAACTGTGCATTTTTCCAGGATAAAAAGTAGCCTATGTGTTGCCAATGCATGCTACACAGCAAAGTATTGGAATAATGGGTTATGTGAGCGTGATTTACCTAAGAACAGTCAGCGCCCTCTGTGGCGTTTTGGAGGTCTATATCTATTTTAGTTAGGTTACAGGAATACTTTTCCGGGATAAAAAGTTACTTTATGTGTTAAATCAGGGCATAAGCTATCTCCATTCAAAATTTCAGCCAAATCGGTTCAGTAGTTGCGGCGGAGAAGAGGAACAAACATACACACAAACTTAATAACTTAATAACGCCTTTATAACATTAGTGTGATTGTTATTTTCCTCGCTAGAGAGCTCCGATAGCATACGCGTCCGATCGCTGCTAAATTCAAAATGCTATATGGGGAGAACTTTACGCACCGCCCCGGCCGGCCGGCTGGAACCGCGCGCCGCGCGTAAAGGCTATGTCCCGCAATTTTTAAATCTGTAATATCTTCGAAAATATTCATTTAAATCATATGCTGTAAAGGGCCATATAGATCTATAATAAATCAACAATGTACTTAAGGTATTTAATTAGATAAGGATTAATGCTGTATTGGTTAAAATTGCTTCTAAAATTAGCCATTATTTGTCGTAAAAAAGTAAATGACAAAAAAAGTTATTGTGGGATATCCATAAGAGATAGACATATACCATCGCGGAGTTTTCTATAGACCTTTTCAATGTGTACAATACTTAGTACATTATATTGATAAATCTCGTAGGGTTCAGCCTGCGTTTGCAATGTAAGCGGAAAAAATGTAATTATTTACGACATCACATTAGAAACCTCAAAAATAACAGTATTTCTCCACAATTTAATGGATGTTATTATACATATAAACCTTCCTCTTGAATCACTCTATCTATTAAAAAAAACCGCATCAAAATCCGTTGCGTAGTTTTAAAGATTTAAGCGTACAAAGGGATATAGGGACAGAGAAAACGACTTT
Source organism: Melanargia galathea (assembly GCA_920104075.1). Taxonomy (NCBI): domain Eukaryota; kingdom Metazoa; phylum Arthropoda; class Insecta; order Lepidoptera; family Nymphalidae; genus Melanargia; species Melanargia galathea. Next base: position 5,781,073 of record OV049867.1, read on the forward strand.
GTTTTATACTATGTAGTGATGCATTATAGGTACTTATATTATAAACTTACCTACTTATAAGTAAGTAGGTAACTATTTTTGATGTTGTTAATGGCCTAACGATTATTTAAGATTTTAAAGTTTACGTTAAAACTTATAATAGTAGGTATAAACAGTAGACGGGTTCTACTGAATCGTAAACCACTACGATTTTAAGTACCTACCTATACAGCTAAGTACCTACCTACTGAACCGATTTTTATGAAAAGTTTCGACCGCATTTATGTTTGACTATTTAGTACTAGTGTACTTAGTAGGTTGTTGCGGGTACAAACGAATAAATGTAACTGTATACCTATTTGTATACTATTTAATAATAGAAATAGATTATGCAGGATAAAAAAAGTCTGCTTTCCTTTCAGTTCCAATGGAGTTACGGATGCTACGTCGGGAGTACTTCAACCGATGGTATAGTTTGAAGGCATACTATGCAGCGCTAACTCTTTCAACTTTGCCTTTTATGGTAGGTACCTATAGGCAACATTTGCAAAAAAAAAAAAAATTGGGACGGAGGAGAGGAGACGTACTTATATGTACCGACTAATCAAATTATAGAGAAACACACTTAGTCCCAGTCTGAGTCTAATTCGGCGAACGCGGGTGGCACCTGATGTGTATCTACCCTACGTCGAATAGGTACACTCGACTACCTTGTTGTAGCTTTTATCTCATTTCTAAAATTAATCTTAGATAGATATAATAATATTAATTATACCCTTAATATTTATACCTTATAATAAGTAGGTACCTACCCTTTAATCGTATGACCACAAAGAATTTAAGAAAAAAAAATAATATCTGCCAACTAGATTTCGTCCCACACAATTTTCACATATCTACCGTCGGAGATAGAACTCTAGCACTCGTAGACGCTGGTATTGAAGATATTATATTATGTACCTACCACTACGTAGTACTATTATATTATATTCTGTGCTACCACGTACTTACCTATCATCTAGGTACCCAATGCGAGAAAACGTCACTTACTGGAACGCCCGGAAATAAAGTATCCGCAGAGTGGTTCAGATCCGCTTTCTGTGTCCGGGGCAGTGGCGTAACTACAGGGTGGCATTTCGGCAAAATGCCACGGGCCCCGAGCCGAAAGGGGCCCCCGACCCGAGATGGCCGTGAGCACCGGAGTATCCTAACATTTAATATATTAATTACATCAATTTATCATTATTAATTTGTTAATTATGATTTTTTATAACTATTGAAAAATCATAATAATCCTGTAAATCATATGATTTACATTAATTATAAAAAATCATATTTAACAAATTAATAAACTTTTACGAAAATTTATCACAGGATCTTATGAAGTATACTTATATATCAGAAGGGCTCCACGAAATTTAAAATTTTTAGGTAAATTTTTCATACCTAATGTGATGAACACATTGTTTAAGCCAACGGAAATTGGGAACAAATTTGTTAGTTTACAATTGAATAACTTATTGAAAAATGGTGATTAAACTTTTTTTTCTTCAGGGCTCGATGTTTTCAAGTGTTAAGAAGATACTAAAATTTTTTCAAATTTTTAAAATCACATTTTATGTTATAAAAAAATTATTTTCATTGCTGAAGGCTCGCGCGCGCATGCCGTAACCGCCGCGCGGAGTCCTATTTTCAACGTCAAAATAAAGTATAACTTTATAATATACTTTAATTTGACGGAATAATAATAATGGAGATAGAGTTTCGGAAGTTGAGACTTTTTTATTGGAAATTTCCTCCTCTTTAACGAGCTTTTTTCAAAATTGCTTAAATAATATAAATATTTTTTGAGTTATTAACATAAAACGAAATATCATTTTTTTTTCATCTTATTTTGTTAATATCAATTGCAATTTTTTACCTGCACCAAAATTCTTCAAAAACATTTTTCTAGAGGTGATTCCGAATCGAATGAGCTATCGCTCATATTTTTAGGACCTTTATCTCTATTTTTCACGTTTTTGAACTTATTGACTAGTCTATTATACTTGTTGCAAAATCCTACTAATATTATAAATGTGAAAGTGTGGATGTTTGGATGTTTGTTACTCTATAACGTCGCAACTACTGAACCGATTTGGCTGAAATTTTGAATGGAGATAGATTATCACTCTGACTTAAAACATAGGCTACTTTTTATCCTGGAAAAATCCACAGTTCTCGCGGGATTTAAAAAAACCCGAAATCCATATCTACAGCTATAGGAAGTACAGCTATAGCAAACTTCCTTGAAAGTAGGTATAAAGGTTGGAAAAGGGAGCGAAAATGGAAAGCAGATATCCAAGATTCCCTTAGGATTTGTGAAAAATCGAAATTCACGCGGGCGAAGCCGCGGGCAAAAGCTAGTGTTTAATAAAAATTTGTTAAAAATGTTTCATAAACATGAAAACATTTAGAACTTTGCTAACATTTGTGACAAAATGTTAACTAACAATAATGTTTACTAACATATTTTGTAACTGCGCGGCGCGGCGGTGTGGGCGGTGTAGTGTGTGTAGTGTGGCAGCAGCCGCAGCACCATAAGACGAAAATTGCATCACATTTTTTGTTTCAGAACAAAATGTTCATAAACTAAGCAAAATGTCCATGCTCTTAAATTGAAAGTTACTAGAAAAACAACTAATTTTAATAGCGTTTTATGTACCTTCTTTACGTACTTACATGATTTATTTTAAAATACAATGAATATACTACTATATCGTTAGTTGACCTTCTGAGCAGAAGGGGCCCCATCTGATTAATTTGCCACGGGCCCCCATCGGTGTAGTTACGCCACTGGTCCGGGGTACATTATGTGACAACAATCCCAAAAGCAGGGAATATTGCCATCAATTTTAAATCATCATCTATTTAAGTCTCCTATATTAGAGATGAATTTTTATGTAAAGGTAGGGTTCCCCAAGTGTACGTACGCGATCCCTAAGAGGTTTGATAGCGAATCGCTAGAACTTCAGCTTTGTTTTTTCTCTCTTTTGAGCTGAATAAGGTTGAGGATAATAGGTAAGGACTTTAGGAAGGCTTCATAAAACAAATCCAATTAAAAACGATACTTGTATCATTACAGAATTTTAAGTAATTGTAGCAAGTCACATGCCATTCCTATGTCCAATTTTAAGTTGGCAAGTGCTGCCCGGACCGAGTGGCAGCATATTAAGCCCAAATAACCGAAACAGTTGCAAATCGTGCGGTCGGGACGGACTGCGGTCGCCTAGGACGGCAGTCTCAAATGGAGGTAATTTAGCTTGACGAGCCTTGCAGGGGATTATATCGGACGGTTCGTTCTTGAGATACAAATGAGATTTGCACCACATAATAAAAAGGTCCGGATGACTTTGATTTTATTTACCTTCTACGAGAAGGAACTTGTTTATCTTTTAATTCAGCTAAGGAAGAGTAGATTTTACCTACTTTTAGCAGCTGTTTTTATATTTTTACCCATTGTTGTCATGCAGTTCAGTTTGGGGACATTGTTCATCATCATCGGCTACCTGATGTCAGGGCAGCTGCTGGAGATTGATCGCTTCGTGCTGTTCACGATCAGTGGCTTGTTGACTGGCATCTGCTCGGAGGGACTTGGCCTGCTCATCGGCTCTACTTTCAGCGTTACAGTGAGTTATACTGTCTAACTTTAGCGCGCCCCATTGTTGTACACTGCACAGTATGTACATGTTGGGGACGCTGTTCATCATCATCGGCTACCTCAGCTACCTGATGTCGGGCCAGATGCTGGAGCTCAATCGCTTCGTGCTGTTCACGATCTGCGGCTTGCTGACGGCCATCTGTTCGGAGGGACTTGGCCTGCTCGTCGGCTCTACAATCAGCGTTACAGTGAGTTATATTGTCTAACTTTAGCGCGTAATTAGACGGTTCATCTTTAATTATTTTTAATGATGATGAGGTAATTTATTCCCCTTTTCCCAACAAATAAGCGAAAGCTTGTTTAAGGATTGAATACGACTATAGCGCAACGGGTAGGAGTTGAACCTTCGACCGATCCACGCCCGACGACCGTTGCGCTATAGGCTAAGTACAATTAATAGGCCTAATTAATCTACTTATTCCCATATTTCTTCCAGAACGGCTCCATCGTGGGTCCCGCGATCGCAGCGCCAATGCTCGCGCTGTGCTGCTACGGCATGGGCTTCGGGCCGTACATCGAGTGGTTCATGAAGCTGTTCATGTCGCTATCGTACCTGCGCTTCGGCCTGAACGGCTTCTGCCTCGCGCTGTATCAGAAACGACCGCTCATGGACTGCAACGTCGAATTCTGCCTGTACTCCGACACGAAGATCCTGTTGCGAGACCTGGGCATGGCCAATGACAACTACGGAACACAAGTGGCAGGTCTGCTCGCGTTCACCGCGCTGTACAGATTAGTCGCGTACTTCATGCTGAGGTATCGTTTAACGACCGAATACAAGAGTAGATTCATGACCTATGTGAGCAAATTTTTGAAGCACAGGTAGGTATAGGTATCGCCAAACAAATATTCGTGCGAGAGCGAACTCGCGCAGATTCTTGCTAGCTCCGTCCCTTTCTGTCCGCCCACTGATACCTACCTAAAATATGTTATTGCGACGCGCCTTGCGGTTATATTCAGAGGCGAATATTTGTTTGGCGAGACCTTTAATAGCTGTTTGAATAGTCTATTCACGTCCATTTTCTATATCCACTTACCCTTGGAATCTATCTGTATCTATTGTGTAGAATATATCCTTAGAAAAACCTTGAAAATCTTAGAAAATCCTACAAAATCTTAGAACAGCCTTGAAATATTGTTTTCAAAAGATTTCATAAAAATTTTGACATACCTACATAACGATGCATAATTTATCGATAGATTAGATACCTACACATAACAATGAATAAGTATAAAAAACGGACGGATTAGCCATTTTATAAATATTAACCCGCCCGACTGTTTATAAATGCGGGTAGATAGATTAAAATTTGAAAAGACGATTGTGAATACAAAGGTTTCAAAGTTAGCCTCTGACTTCGTAGCTGGAATTAATTTTAATGGAATTTCAATGTTACCACCTCGATAATTAGTAGTTATGGATGTAGTTATAAGTTTAGAAGTTAGGTGATGCTGGTGCTGGTTGTATGATTGTGGCCAATTCTGTTGTACACAATCTCTAAACCTAAACTAAAATGACAGGTCTAAATATATTCCTATCTCTTTCACAGTGCTCACTGCAGAAAAGGATAGCAATAGATTTAGGCCTGTCATTTTAGTTTAGGTTTAGAGATTGTGTACAACAGAATTAGCCACAATCAATAACTAAATTGAGTTGTCATAAAATAGTGCTATCATTTACACAACAGGTAGGTAACTATTCCCGACTGAAAAGGAATGCATTTCATTTAGACATTTAAAGGTATTTAGTTTAGAGATTGTACCTACACCTACAGGCTACAACCTATATAGGTACCTAATTAGCACCGTATGGGTGGGTAGAACAAAATAAGTTAAATAAGTATGTACATATAACTATCTGTGATTTTTTTGTTAAGATAAATATATTTTAAGTTTAATATTATTTTGAGGTGAATTGGATATTTTTATTATATTTCTGGACTTTAAAATTAAATTATTTACCTATTATGATCTCGCTGGAGTAGAGATCTCATATGTGGGAGGGTCCTCGATTCCCGGCAGGCGCAAAATTATTTCTGATCTGTGGGGCTATTCCCTAACTTAGTTACCAACAAAAAATGAAGCCCACCGAATTAATTCGATATATTATATTGCTGTTTTAGGTACTGTGTGAAATGAAATCACTGTTTATATATTTTCACACAATAAAGCAATGTATATCGAACTTATTCGATGGCTATCATGTAGACGTACTGTTGGTATAACCCGCGCCACGTACATCAAACGCTGAAGGAAAGTGGAGGGGGTAAGCGTGCGTGACGGTTTCCTACGCAGCTATCCCCTCCACGTTTCGTTCAGCGTTCGATGTACGTGGCGCGGGTTATAACTAAGTTACAAAATAGCACCCCCCCCCCCTGGTCTGGTGAGAGACGTCGGCCACCGGCTGTGGTGAGTTAGATACCAGCCTACACAACCTTATAGTTAAGTACCTACATAACTATATTATTGTAAGTGATCATCGAATAAAAAAAAGATGCACAATCAATGTAAGTACCTAAGTAACAAAATTGTATGAAAGATGTAAAACTTTTTATCTGACCAATGAAATAATAGAATAGGTAGGGTGTGTGTGAATATAATATTATTAATTTACTCTAAGATTCTGTCATGAAAGATTTGCAAAAATTATTGTAATTAAAATAATGGTGTGAGAAATAAAAACAGAAAATATTATTTGTTTCATTTAAAAAGCGACCGTTATGGCCCAATACAAACTGATGTTTGGTTGGATTGAATTTACACTTGAATCTTACTCAATCAATAAAGATCGAGTCTTATTAAAAAAAACTCGAAACCTGTCTTTTTTTCAAAGTTCAGTGCTACAAAATGGAGGCGAGCACTTTTAAGAAGCCTTGAAAGACTGAAGTCTCTGTCACTACCGACTAATACCATAATACTATCTTCTTCTTTGATTTAATAGCTTTTTCCAGATAATACTATTTATACAGATACTAGTGGTCCGCCCCGGCTTCGCCCGTGGTACATAATATATAGCCTACCTATACTGCCGTCATAATGAAAAAAGGCACATCTAACATTTTATAAATTTGGAGAAAATCAAGTTTAAAGTTTTTATTGGTTTTTGGCGAAAAATATCGATTCTAATATTATATTTCGAAAAAAGATGAATTAAAATAAATTCATTTTCTCGATTCCTATACGATTATTGAAATAGATTTTTTTATTTTATTTGCATTTATTAAATAATCAACATTTTCTCTTTCAACGTAGCATAAAAAATAAATTAAAGTTATTAATATTACGAATAGAGGGCATAACTAACCAATTGTGGCTTTTCATTCTAACTTTTTGTGAAAAATTATGAAATTATACAATGAAAAGGCATATTCATTAAAATGTGTTAATTTTCATTTTAATAATTATACAAAAAACAGTTAAAAAAACAATTAGGGCATTTAAATAAAACTTTTATTTTGAAAAGGTAACAAAAATTATCATCTCAAAACTTAAAAAAAATTACATTTATTAACTGTAACTTAACAAGTTAACATAAATTAACTATAATTATCAGTCATCAAGGAACTTATTTGGTTTTTTTTAAATAAAAATCATTTCCTCCGTCTTCAACCTCTTTCGTTCTTTTATGCTAACGTTATAAATTTTGCGCTTTCTAATAGTTCCTTTCTTAGTCAGTTGAACATGGTTTGTTTCTTTATCTGATTCTTCCGATTATTCTAAAATTGTTCTTCTTGAAACTGGCTGCGAACATGGTGGGTCTTCTGAGTCAGAACCATCACTATCGCTGCTTTTTTCCCGTACTTTTGGTAATCCGTAATTATTATCCAAAACTGAGTCATCAGAATCAAAATCGGACCCTGTATCTAAATGTTGAATAAAAGCAGGCGTTACTTTGCGGAATTCCATGATGTACAATGAACACAAAATTACTTTGCTATAATCCGCTAACAGTGACAAATTTGTAGGCACAACACCACACAAATTCACCACAAATTTGTAAACGGACGATTGCAAAGTCGTCTTTGCAATTGTCCGTTGTGAAGTCGACATCTCCTGAAGATGCTCCGGTGTCGAAGCGAAACGATCGTCGAGTTAAATTTGTGGTGAATTTGTGTAGTGTTGTGCCTACAAAATTGTCACTGTTAGCGGATTATAGCACAGTAATTTTGTGTTCATTGTATACCCTGTACCTAACACAGAGTGCGGCACTACAACATGCTCCGAGCTTGATGCTTGCACCGAGTGTTGAACGCCACGTCTTGTTGACGGCGCGGGGACCATTCGCCTACAGAATTATAGTTGCGTAAAGCAGCGTAAAGCAGCACTAACTAATCTTGCGCTTCGTGATTCCATATTGCTGAAAAAAGAACTGAAAAAAGAAACCGAAAAAAGAAACTGAAAAAAGCATGCAAATGTAACAAAAACTAATTAATCTTACCATCGCCATCTTGGACTCGCCAAGACACGTCAGGCACAACTGGCGGGATTCGCTACGTACCTCGACCTCCTCACTTCACCTCTAGTCAAAGATTTTTGGTAGTAAAGGCATAACTGCTAGTTAGGACTTTTCTTTTGAATTAAATGTGTAGGTTTAGTTGGTAAACTTCAAACCAAAGAGCACATCTGTGGTAGTTATGCCTTTAATATTTAATGCAAGTCAGATGTGACCTTTTTACGTACACAAACATAAAAAATGGCTCAGTTGTGCCTTTTAAGCTTACGGTATTTTTGTTTATATTGTTCCTAAAAATGTACAAAAAATATTGGCAGACGGGCCTTTTTTTTCTGATTCCGAATATGTATATAACTCAATTTCGGAAAAAATGTTAGTTGTGCCCTTTTTCCTTATGACGGCAGTATAGCACTCAAGGACTTGGGTTAACGTTTTACACTAAATACCAAAATTTCAGGTTTGTAACTCATTTCGTCTGCGAGCTAGAGACCTGTGACCGGCGGACAGACGGACAGACAGCCGAGTGACATTAATAGGGCTCCGTTTTTTACCCTTCGGGTACGGAACCCTAAAAACGGAGCCCTATTAATGTCACTCGGCTGTCTGTCTGTCCGCCGGTCACAGGTCTCTAGCTCGCAGACGAAATGAGTTACAAACCTGAAATTTTGGTATTTAGTGTAAAACGTTAACCCAAAATCAAATATTGAATTAGAAATTGAATTAAATTATTTTTCAGGGGGGCTCCCATACATGAAAAAGGAGCCGGAAAAAAAAATTTTTTCTTTACCCTAGCTTGTGGGGTATCATTGTTTAGAGCTCATTAAGTAGAGTACAAATATATATTTTTTAAATTTTTATCTCAAAAAATAAGGGAATGGGAGGCCATCAAAGTTGTCAGTTTTAGACCATTTTTGTGACGGGGGCTATCTCAAAAACTAAACTAGTTGGGAATATGATATTTCAGTATATTATGTACTATATGCTCTATTTAAACAACAAATACTGAAAACAACGATTTATTAAATAGTTTATAAGCTGTGACCAAAATAAACGAACATTTTTTTGGGTTTTTCTTTCACGGTTTGTTGCGATGTCTAGCTCAGAAATTAAATATTTCTTAGACCCAAAATATTATATTGTTCATAATTATGTACGGAACCCTGAAAGAGCGAGGCCCGACTCGCACTTGGCTGATTTTTTTATATTAGTAAAATAGATTAATTAAATTATTTAACCATTTTTATATACAAAATTATGTATTGAAAAACCTTGTGTGACACATTGAAAAATTAACTCTTGGTGGCGGTGCTATTTAAAAATGTCCACACTTAAAATATAAACAAGTATGATTCAATGTAACTAATATGTAGGTAAACATATGCAGTTAATGTATATTCATTACCTACTATTCATAACAGAACCGTTTCTAAAATATAACTACATTGCATCAGTATTATTTTATCACTATGTAAGGCAAAGTAGATAAGATTTATTCATCTAATAAATAAAGATAACGGAATTTGTATGATAAAATAATTACATTGACATCAGCTAATCTTATCACAAAATATAAAAGATTTTTTTGATATAGTAGGAGTACTTATAACAGGATTCTATTTAATTGCTACAATAAAATTGCATGAAAAATAAAAAAATATTTATTTTAGGAGATAAGGATCATAAATATTATATCAACTGATTACACATTTCTAAAAACCTAACATTTTATATCTATAAAAATATAATCTGTAGTGTGAACTTATAAGATTTTTTTTATAGAAAACAAAATTATTGCCCATAATATCATTGTGACGTGCAGTGCAGTATACCTAACACAGTTATTCTTATAACAAGCTACATTGTACAAAGCTCATGTACATATATGTACATAATCAATCTTTGCAGACATCCATCGCGTCTTGTTTCTCTTCAACTAATTCTTGGCCCGTCAAGTCAAGTTTCTCCCGGGCAAAGTCAGAAATAGTTAGACCCTCAACAATCTTCCACTTTCCATTACTAGTAGTAACGGGGAATGAATATACAACGTCTCTAGGTGTTCCATATGATCCATCAGAAATGACGCCCATGCTCACCCAGCGATCTCCTGATCCTAGGAACCAATCCCTCATGTGGTCGGATGCTGCTTTGGCTGCTGACAATGCAGATGACATTTTCCTTGCAGCTATAACGGCAGCACCTCGCTTCTGTACCGTCGAAACGAAGGTAGTCTTCAAGTAGGTATCGTCATTTATCGCTGCTGGGACAGGCTTTTCTGTGCCGCCAACTTTAACTACAGCGTTTGACGCATCAGGGAACTGAGTGGAGGAATGATTTCCCCAAATAATTACATTCTTCACATCCTGGACAGGGACACCAATTTTTGCAGCGAGTTGAGATTGGGCACGGTTCTGATCGAGACGTGTCATGGCAGTGAAATTTTCCTTTGGAATTGATGGAGCATATTTAGAGCAGATTAAAGCGTTTGTGTTAGCAGGGTTGCCGACGACGAGGACTTTCACATCTTTACGGGCAACTTTGTCCAGAGCTTGACCCTGCTCTTTGAAAATGCGTACATTGGCAGAGAGGAGGTCCTTCCGCTCCATACCTTCCCTTCTTGGCATGGCACCAACTAGGAAAGCGGCGGCAACATCCTTAAATGCTTCCTCAGGATTGGCAGTAGGTAGGACTCCAGCAAGTAGTGGCAAGGCACAGTCTGCAAGTTCCATAACAACACCTTCTAAAACTCCCATCATGGGTGCTATATCGAGGAGGTGGAGGTATACAGGCTGGTCTGGGCCGAATACAGCACCAGAAGCAATCTGGTACAGGAGGGAGTAGGCAATTTGGCCAGCGGCTCCAGTAACAACAACTTTGATTGGTGCAGCCTGTAATTTAAAAAAAGAAGACATTATCAATGTTAAAACAAAAATTGCTAAATAATTAATAATAAGTACTCTAGTTACATTGTTGCTTTTTACAGTTTTCACTGGTCTAGTAACATTAACAGCAGCTGTATCTAGATCCTTTGAATCAGATGATCCACAACATAAAAAGGACATTTTTAATTCAATAGCAATTTTATCTCCTCTAAATAAATGACTGAACTACTATGTACTGCAGTACTACAATTACTTGTTAATCATTCCACATAATAGATAATCCCCACTGTAGATTCTGATTTTGATAGTAGCATTCTGTTTTTTTGAGCATGCTTTATTATTAATTTAGTCGACGTAATACCAGCGCAAGTTTTTTCATTCTAATAAATGTAATAAAGGTCAAACCAATGTCACTGTAAATAAGAATTTCAATAACTCACCATTCTATATCACTGTTAGATTATTAGAAATAAAGGAAGTTGTTAGATAATTCTTTAAATGCCGGTTCTCTGATAACGATGATAAAGAACACCACGTTTTTTTATATCTCAAACTGGTATTTCCTTGCGTAACTTTCCTTCCTACAAGACTGGGAGTCTTCAAACTCGAGATAACGAGAATATAAAAAAAAAATATCTAACAAATGACTACAATTGCTGTGAAGTTTACTAAGTAATTTTAGAACAAGCGATCATAGGAAAATGTTACTAAATGCTCGGAAATAAATTACAAATCCTTTTGTGTTTTTCATTAGAGCCACAGAGACAGTGTTGCCAGCACGGTCATGTCAAAAGTTACCTAAAATAAATAAAAAAGTAACCTTTTAGTGTAAAAAATAACCTTTCATTTTTTTGACGTGATAATGTGGCCGATTCTGTTGTACACAATCTCTAAATCTAAACTAAAATGACAGGTCTAAATATATTCCTGTCCTTTTCACAATCCTCCCTGCTGAAGGGGATAGCACTATTTTTAAACCTGTCAATTTAGTTTAGGTTTAGAGATTGTGTACAACAGAATTGACCACATTAACGTCTTATAAATGAATGCCCATCGCACGCACGTTAAAGCATGACTCATTGTCACGTACCTACCGCGTGCAAGCGAGAGCGCGGAACAAGCGATAGAGAAAGCACGATCAGCCGGCATAGCCGAGCGTGAAAGCGAGAGCGCGGAACAAGCGATAGAGAGGCAATATTTTCTTATGACGTTAACACGTAAAAATGTCCATAAACCGACTTCACAGACAACTATTTTTTTTTCTAGTAGAAAATTGTATCACAAGTTGATAGAATTGACAAGTAAATAACTTGCACAAATATTCATTCAGACTGCATTCAGTCATTGGTCGAGATCGGTCGAGAAGACTTGCAATAAGAACCACAGATGACAGAGTATTTATGAAGATTCGAAAAATCACCTAAAAGTAACCTTTTGAATAGTGTAACCTAAAAGTAACCTGACCGAGCTAAAAATCACCTAAAAGGTTACAAAAGTAACCTTCTGGCAACGCTGCACAGAGACCAGAGTACTTTTTACCTAGAGCTAACAGTGATCTAAAACCACAGACCAATAACATATAGTCAAGTATCGAGTTTTTCGTGAACGTAATAATGCTAAGAACGTTTCTATAAATAAAGATGAATAATATGCCTATTAGTAATACCACAATCTTATCTTTTAACTGTAAATCAATTAAGAGGTCGGTTCAATGTATTCGCGATTTATGCCGTAAGGCAGATATATTACTATTGCAGGAAACGTGGTTATTGCCCCATGATTTGGATTTTATACATAGCATAGACTAGTATGGCGCGTGGATGCGCGGCCCGCAAGCGGACCGCGAGGTTTTGTTTTCAGGTATTTTTTGTTTGAGCAGCCTCCACCTATCTTCCCCCATATTCCTAACCCTCGATCATTATCACTCTCCATATTTTTTCTCCGAATAATTTGTCAGAATGAGAGTTTTTCCATAAAAAAAGATTTTGAAAAGGAACTGTATCAAAGTCTTGCATCAGTTCCTAACTTACATTCTCTTCAATATTCGCCATATATTTTGTATGGAAAAATAAATTTCACCATCTTGTTTTTTTCTGTTCATCAAGTAAACTACGTCTAGATCATCTTTTGCCAAAAAACCACTCTTCCATCTTTTATACTCAGTGAGATAGACACCGACGAAATTTGTATGGCCACTATCTTGAATCCGCCATTTAGGAATTTTTTTCAGCTCACTGCCAATTGGATGAGGTTTTGAGTAATTTTTGTTTGAGCACCTCCCATCTATCTACAATGCCCTGCCCGGGCTCCTCATCCATCTTCCAAACCCTCAATCATCATGTCCTCCCATATTTTTCTTTGAGACTTCTCCAAAGAACGGCATCAAAGCCTTGCATAGTTCACAACTTGTAGTCTCTTCAATATTCGCCATACATTTTCTATGGAAAAATAAATTCCGCCATTTTGATTTTTTTTTCTATTCATCAAGTAGACCTTTGGATCCTCATCATCTTTTGCGAAGAAACCACTTTTCCATCTTTTATACCCTCTGAGTTAGCCGAAGCCGAAATTTGTATGGCGGCCATCTTTTTTTCGCCATTTTGAATTTTTTTTCAACTCACTGCCAATTGGATGACGTTTCGAGTGACATTTGCTCGAGCACCCCCCACCTATCTTCAATACCTTAAGCGTGCCCCTCGCCCGTCTCCGAAATCCTCAATCATCAGCTCTCTCCATATTTTTGTTCTTAATGAATTTTTGTCTTCTGTACGAAACAATTAGTGAAAAAAATATTTTTCATACAAAATTTTACAGGAGAGGTGATCAATCAGTCAGTGAATCAGCACGAGTAGCTATATATATATTAACTAGTATGGCGCGTGGGTGCGCGGCCCGCTAAAGCGGACCGCGAGGTTTTGCTTTTGGATATTTTGGTTTGAGCAGCCTCCACCTATCTTTCCCATATTCCTAACCCTCGATCATTATCACTCCCCATATTTTTTCTCCGAATTATTTGTCAGAATGAGAGTTCTTCCATAAAAACAAATTTTGAATAGAAACTGTATCAAAGTCTTGCATAGGTACCAACTTCAATATTCGTCGTATATGTTGTATAGATAAATAAATTCCATCATCTTGTTTTTTTTTCTATTTATCAAGTAAACCATGTCTTGATGATCTTTTGCCTAAAAACCACTGTTCCATCTTTTATAATCAGTAATATAGACACCGACGAAATTTGTATGGCCGCCATCTTGAATCCACCATTTTGGTATTTTTTTTTAGATCACTGCCAATTGGATGAGGTTTCAAGTAATTTTTGATTGAGCACCTCTCACCTATCTTTAATACCCTGACCGTGCTCCTTACCCGTCTCCAAAATCTTCAATCATCAGCTCTCTCCATATTTTTCCACCGCATGAATTTTTGTCTTGTATACGAAACCATCACTAAAAAAACTTTTTGTGTGAAAACATAAATTCCGCCATTTTGTTTTTTTCTGTTCATCTATTAGATTTTTAGTTCTTGATCATCTTTTGCCAAGAAACCACTCTTCCATCTTTTATACTTGGTGAGATAGACACCGACGAAATTTGTATAGCCGCCATCTTGAATCCGCCATTTTGTTTTTTTTTTTCAGCTCAGTGCTAATTGGATGAGGTTTTGAGTAATTTTTGTTTGAGCACCTCCCATCTATCTGCCATACCCTGCCCGGGCTCCTCAACCATCTTCCAAACCCTCAATCATCATGTCTTCCCATATTTTTCATTGAGAGTTCTCCAAAGAACCGCATCAAAGCCTTGCATAGTTTACAACTTGTAGTCTCTTTAATATTCGCCATACATTTTCTATGGAAAAATAAATTCCGCCATTTTGAATTTTTTTTCTATTCATCGAGTAGACCTTCGGATCTTGATCATCTTTTGCTAAGAAACTATTCTTCCATCTTTTATACCCTCCGAGATGGAGACCGACGAAATTTGTATGGCGGCCATCTTTTTTTCGCCATTTTGAATTTTTTTTCGGCTCACTGCCAATTGGATGACGTTTTGAGTGACATTTGCTCGAGCACCCCCCACCTATCTTCATTACCTTAAGCGTGCCCCTCACCTATCTCCGAAATCCTCAATCATCAGCTCTCTCCATATTTTTGTTCCTAATGAATTTTTGTTTTCTATACGAAACCATTGTTGAAAAAAAAATTTTTCATACAAAATTTTACAGGAGAGGTGATCAATCAGTCAGTGAATCAGCACGAGCAGCTATATATATATTAATAATGACTTTGCTTGTGCCGCAATTTCTTCTGTTGACGTTTCAACTGGCGTATTGCGCGGCCGACCATATGGCGGTCTTGCCATTATGTGGCGAAAAACTCGATTTTCCGACGTTTCTGTAGTCAATTGTTCAATAGACAGACTTATGGCTATTCGGATTACGCTAAATCTAAGGTCGTTTTTAGTTTTCAATGTGTATATGCCAACAGATGAATTAGAAAACCTTCCCGACTTCACGAATTGTTTAGCAAGAATTAGCGCCATTGTTGAAGAATCTGACGTCTCAGCAGTGTATGTTTTAGGTGACTTTAATGCTCATCCCACTGCTAGTTTTGGTAAAGAGTTGAAGAGTTTTTGCGTCGAACAACAATGGATATGGGCAGATATTGCAAAATTAGGTATAAGTTCAGACGCATTCACCTTTATAAGTGAGGCCCATGGAAGTCATCGGTGGTTGGACCACTGTATTACTACCCAAGCAGCATGGGACACGATACTATCTGTTAACATTTTGTACGAGGTCACATGGTCTGACCATTTTCCATTATGTGTCACATGCAATTTCAACGAAGTTGCAGAGGGACTTATCACTGATGACGTTCGTGCTGGCAAGACGGGCATTCGCTGGGGTGTTAGGGATAATATCCAAATAGACAAATATTACAATTATTGTAAAAGTAATCTAGTCAACATTATTGATAATTTTGAATGTAAGGATTGCGAAAGTTTTAAATACTGTGATAATTTAGGTAAACATTATGTTTTCATAGATCAATTGTATAGTCTAATAGTTAAAACCATGCAACTAGGTGCAAAAACCTCATTAGGAATATCTTATAATAAAGGTAATACCCAGAATAGGAAACAAGTGACGGGATGGAATCTGCATGTTCAGAAAAGTCACCAAAGTTATAGATTAAATTTTCAAACATGGTTAATGGTAGGCAAACCTTCCACTGGAATGATATACGATCAAATGGTTAGTACACGTAAGGACTTTAAAAATAGACTTCGCTGGTGCCAAAGGAATGAGGAGTCTATAAAACTAGATATACTGGCTATGTACAGAAAAGAATGTAACTTTCCAAAGTTTTGGAAGGAAACCAAAAAGTTTAACCATAGACAAAGTTTGCCTACAAAGGTGAATGGGTTACATGAACATGCTCAGATAGCCAATATGTTTGCTAACAAGTTCAAAGTACATCCTCGACTGATAGATGCCGACTTGAGAGCTAAAAACAGTCATCCTTCAGTTGCACCCGATAAACCTGTGGTGCAATTCATTCCTGACCAGGTAACTAAAATAGTTCGCGAAATTAAGCGTGGTAAGTCACCAGGTCATGATGAGCTTAGTTTAGAGCATGTACTTTATGGAGGTGAACTATTGCACATTAAATTATGTAGGTTATACAATTTGTGTATAAGATATTGTTACCTCCCCCAAGATCTAATGAAGACAGTGGTAGTACCGATCGTCAAAAATAAAACCGGTGATTTGGGTTCAGCAAATAACTACCGCCCAATCTCACTAGGCACCATCACCGGCAAAATTTTGGAACGGTTGTTGCAACCCGATCTGCTGAAGAACATTGTGATTGATGACGCGCAATTTGGTTTCCGTCCTGGTCTCTCGACAGATTCAGCAATTCTTAGTTTAAAGTATGCCGTAGACTACTATACAAGTCGAGAAACATCAGTATACGCATGCTTTTTGGACTTGAGCCAAGCTTTCGACCTGGTGAATTATGATATTCTCTGGGCGAAATTGTATCGATCTCATGTTCCAAAAGACGTGGTGGATCTCTTGAGATACTGGTACGGAAACCAAATAAACAGTGTTAAATGGGGCGACGCGACGTCTAATTCCTATAAATTAGACTGCGGAGTACGTCAAGGCGGTATCACCTCTCCGGATCTTTTTAATTTGTATGTAAATGATTTGATAGAGGAGTTGAGAACCACAAAAATTGGATGTCATATCGGTAACACGTGTTTTAACAGTCTCAGTTATGCAGATGACATGGTGGTTCTCAGCCCGTCTATCAATGGACTCAGAAAGTTGCTTTCAGTCTGTGAGCATTATGCCAATGCTCACGGGCTGAAATATAACGTTAATAAGTCAGAAATGTTGGTATTTCGAGCGGGCAAAGGTCCGGAGAGGGTACCTGAGGTTTCATTGGACGGCTCAGCGGTTCGGGTTGTAACAAAGTTTAAATACTTGGGACATGTTCTCACAGAGCACCTGAAGGATGACTGTGATATTGAAAGAGAGAGGAGGGCACTCTCGATTCGTTGCAACATGTTAGCTCGAAGATTTGGCAAATGCAGCAATCCCGTCAAGATTGTACTGTTTAACGCGTATTGCCAGTGCTTCTACACCTGTCAACTTTGGACGAAATTTCTCAAAAAGTCATACACGGCAATACGCGTGCAGTACAATGATGCTTTTCGCATATTGATGGGATTGCCTAGATACTGCAGTGCCTCGGGTATGTTTGCCGAATCGAGGGTGCCTGATTTCTATGCTGTTATGAGAAAAAGAGTTGCTTCCTTCTGGGATAGACTCCGCAAATCTCAGAACCGCATTCTCCAAACGGTTTGTGACGGGATGCCTAGCAATATTTTTACATATTGGCTATCTGTGCATCAAAATAAAAATAGAAAATAAGGTGCCTTGACCAAGACGCCTGGGAAGAGTTTTTTAACCTTCCCAGATAGTTTATAAGTTTTATGTATCTAGGTATATTTTATTTTATTTTTTTATCTTTATTTAATATTTATATTTTAATATCATTGTACTTGTTCTGTATCTATACTGGGTATTTTGCCTTCAATAAAAACATTATTATTATTATTAATATTATAGGCATAGAGATAATAATAATAAATAGAGCTGGCATAATGTCCTATAGAAATTAATGGATCGGAAAATAGCTCAAGCTTATCAAAATTTTCATAAGTGTGAAAGAGACAACATTACATTTTTGACATAATAATAAAACAGTTTGCGTTTGGCCTCCCTAAAATGTATACATGAACACTCACACACGCACAACTTGAGACATCACAATGAACACGCGCCATTTTATGTTACAGGATTGTGCGTGTGTGAGTGTATTTTTGGCACGTTTTGAAGGTAGTTATGCCAACTCTATTTATTATTATTTATCTCTATGCATATAGGATATCTAAAACTGTGAAACCAAACGTCAAACTTTCTTCTTATAGAGTCAATCATAGAGATAATAATAATAAATAGAGTTGGCATAATGTCCTATAGAAATTAGTGGATCGGAAAATAGCTCAAGCTTATCAAAATTTTCATAAGTGTGAAAGAGACAACATTACATTTTTGACATAATAATAAAACAGTTTGCGGCAGACTCGTGACTTAAGATGGCCTCCCTAAAATGTATACATGAACATTCACACACGCACAACTTGAGACATCACAATGAACACGCGCCATTTTATGTCTTCGGATTGTGCGTGTGTGAGTGTATTTTTGGCACGTTTTTAAGGTAGGTATGCCAACTCTCTATGGTTATTACCTCTATGGAGTCAATGCTTCAAAATACAGTGCGACCAATCTATCTGTGAACTGAGGGTGGTCGTTTGTGTCGCTTTAGTGTTGCCATACAACCATTTATTCGACTTTATGGAGATCTCATAGCAGAACGTATGAGGTGCGGCAAGTCGCCCGCGACTACTCCGACTAGTAGTTATAATCCCAATCTGGGATTCACTGCGACTCATCGCATCACATGCACAGTTCCCAATAAGACGCATAATATATTATTTTCCCTTTTTCACACTTAAATGTTTATATTTTACATATTATTACGTAGGTACCTATACTGATGGTTTTAGTCTGTTTTTAAATAGGTTTTAACAGCTCGCAAACCGGTTGCACTTGATAAGGTGGTTATCGATTTTCGTTCAAAACACCTTGCAAAGGCTAAAATCGCTATGTTTTATCTATTATGGAAAAAATGGTTTTGATTATCTTGTTAAGACACAAACGATGCAAGAAGGCATCCTATTACAAAAGGGCTGAATGCTCAGGGTAAAAAGAAAATTAGGAAAATCCTGTGAAAAAGTCATTTATCTCCGTGTGCAAATGCCCATCTATTGAATTACATATTTTTTTACTCAATTCGTGTGCATCAAACGAATTAGTTAATGTGTTTTTCAAATTAAACAATGACATAAGATTAGACTGTTTACCTTTTGTAATTTATAAAGCCATTCTAACCCTGAAATAATCCAACTTTTAATTTTGTCAATCGTAAACGGTCATTACGTTCTCTGGTAATGGAATCGCTACTTCACGACGTGTTCAAACGTGTACAGCAACGATTTACCCTCCTGCGTATCCGGCGTCTCAGTTAGTGCCGCTGATGTTCTGTTATAGTATGGTGATCTTTCAATTAACACAAAAAAATTGCATTCGCGAGTAGTCAGAAGTATTTTGTCACGCGATAGAGTTCATTACGTTCCATCGATTTTCAGCGTGACTTAATTTTTTTAATTTTTCTAGATTTAGTACTAGGATTTATGTTTTGTTTCTATTCAGAGTTCTATTTCGGATATTTTATGCATTCACGTATTTCGAGTATTTTAAATTTAAAATCGATTTGGTCATTTGTTTCCAGTTCATTTATATCCATTCCGTTCCAAAAAAACAAGTGGACATGAGTAAAACAAAGAAAAAACTTACAAAAGAAGAAAAGTTAGCTAAAGATAGAGCCAGATAACGCCAAAATTAAGAGAAATTAAAAAAACAATTCAGGAATTATTAAAATTAAGAAAGAAAAATAGCGAAAAAATTACCTTTTAAGAAAAGAACAGAAAAAGATTCGCAGCATCATTGAAATGTCTGCTTGAGCACAACATGAACAGAAAAAAACTTTTTGAAATATAAGAAAAAAAAGAGGGGGCAAAATAAAGTTAAAGAGAGGAGTACCTATTGGTCAACGATACAGAGGGGAAGCTTCTACAGGCGGCCGTACTTATCTACTCGTGTGGTTTGGTAACGGCAATTTTGTAAATTAAGGCTTATAAATTTTTTTGCCCATGGCTTCGCCCGCTTTCGGTTTTTCACAAATCCCGAGGGAATAGTGGATTTCCGGTTCCCGTTCCCACTCCCATTTCCAACCTTTATTTATATCTATTTTCAAGGTTTGCTAAGTGGAATAAAAAGTAGCCTATTTTATGTGGTAGGTCAGGGTCATAATCTATCTCCATTCTAAACAGTAGTTGTGGCGTTAAAGAGTAACAAACATACACACATACATATAGGTACATAAACTTAAATCGCCTTTTTAAATATTAGTGTGACTAGGCTGTACGATCTTGACCTTTGTCTGTCCTTAAGGGACGAATTGAACAACAACAACATATCTATGATTGGTCTTTGTCTATGATTTTGATGAAATCCCCATGAACTTATTATATTATCTCTATGGAAATCCCTGTGATGAAAATGAAATCCACGGTGTTTTCACTTCAAACAAAATCTTATACAATGAAGAATCTGCAATCTGGTATAGTTCGTGCACAAAGCGTCAGACGGCGTTAATGGGCGTTACCGCGTTAATAATTTTGAAAATAGTAAATTTTCTTATGTTGGCAGTCCTTTTTTCTATAATCGTTACACGTTTCATTTCACGCAGCTATCTAATTTATACAAAAAAATAACAAAACAAATTAAAGTATATTGTTTGATAAATAATTTTGATAGTAAGAAATATAATATTTAAAGACATTTCTTAATATCGTTCAGGGGCGATTAGCCCAAATACATTATATTAATTACCTATTAATTTTAGCATATTGTTATCTTGTCACGTTTCGTTTCACTAATTAACATCTTGTCATTCGTATTTTTTTGTAATCATCTGTGCTAAATGCTAATTATTAGTCTATGGTATTTTCCTTCGACATATTTTTTGTGCGTAATAATTAATTCGTTTAATTTCATTGTTTTCTGTGTTTTTGTTGAGTTTTATGCGACTAAGCTTTATTTGGAAACCGACGGACCCGTTTTCTATTACTTAATGACCCATGCTATCTCTTTTGGATTCTAATTTGCATGTCAATTAATTTCGACGATTCCGCTTGATAAAATTAAAAAGTGTTGTGTATTAAGTGTGTGTGTTACGATCAAGCTTAACGATAAAGAAGATTTTATTCAAAATAATTGTTCTTTACAATATTATATTAAAAGAAAAAAATGAATCGTTTTTATTTTATTTGTCTTAAAGCTTTGACACAAGTTTAACTCTTTTAGCTATGTTAGTTATATAACAAGATAATTTAAGACAATAAAAACATGTTAAAATATATCTTGTTAATTAACTAACAATGAAAGAGTTAAACTTGTGCCAAAAATATTCCCCTTTAATTTTAGTACAGGGCAGGGGGGGGGGCTATATACGTATACGATGATAGTTATAGATATATACACGAGGTATATACACGATATATATGTACCATGAACCTATAGAAGTGGACTTGGCATAATGTCCTATAGAAAATAGTGGATCGGAAAATAGCTTAAGCTTATCAAAATTTTTATAAGTGTGTAAGAGACAACACTACATTTTTAAACATAACAATAAAACAGATCGTGGCAGAAATTTTATTGCACTTCCCTTAAGATGGCCTCCCTAAAATGTATACATGAACACTCACACACGCACAACTTGAGACATCACAATGAACACGCGCCATTTTAGTTGTAGGATTGTGCGTGTGTGAGTGTATTTTTGGCACGTTTTTAAGGTAGGTATGCCTTCTCTACTTATTATTATTATCTCTATGATATGTACACGATGATAGTTATAGATATATACACGAGAAAGTTAGTTAGTGCTCAAATCGCTTGGAGCGCTGATTTCCATATATCGTTTAGCTCGTGGGAGTGATAACCTTATTATTATTATCTCTATGGTGATAACTCTATACTATACATGAACCTATAGAAGAGGACTTGGCATAATGTCCTATAGAAAATAGTGGATCGGAAAATAGCTTACGCTTATCAAAATTTTCATAAGTGTGTAAGAGACAACACTACATTTTTAAACATAACAATAAAACAGATCGTGGCAGAAATTTTATTGCACTGCCCTTAAGATGGCCTCCCTAAAATGTATACATGAACACTCACACACGCACAACTTGAGACATCACAATGAACACGCGCCATTTTAGGTTGGGGGATTGTGCGTGTGTGAGTGTATTTTTGGCACGTTTTTAAGGTAGTTATGCCTACTCTACTTATTATTATTATCTCTATGATACTATAGTCCTTCTCTATGATGAAATCCGATGACAGCTGTCACGACCGAGCGGCGAGCGTGCGGCTTTAAATTAAAAAAAATATTTCTCAAATATCCACCGCAAATCGCAGTTTTAATGATCTATTATTATTAATTAATCAAACCCAAAAGAGCCAAGACAAAACAATTGTGTATTGAAAAACATTAATGTGTTAATTATTGACTTTATATTACAATGTCGTCTCTTCTGCGATCAACAAAATTAGTGCGATATTTTACGGGTGCGGCGAGAACTTTGATATTAAACTCAGCTAAGACTGCCGATGCTAATCTATTAATCAACCCAAAGGCTTTAAGTGCATCTAACAAGTAAGTTTCATCAAGCAATACACATTAAGCTTAGCGAATAACCTACAAACAGTTTAAAAAATGTTGTGTAACTATTATTTTTATCTATCTATATTTCTCTATTTTATAAAAATGTAAAAATTGGCATGCAATTGCATCGCATTGCTGGACCAATTGTGACGAAAAAATTCTAAAGCATTGTTTATTTAAATATTATATAGTGAAACTATTAAATATTAATTATAGTTCCAATGTTTTAGTGTCCTCCTGCGAGATTATGCCACTAAGAAAAGTGAGAGCCTGGACCCACTATTACAGAAGTTAGACTTTGATGTGAGAAAATTTGGGAGGATAACAAAGAAGGATATTGATGAAGTATTTGACGAGCTACGAGCCAATCATGACATCACCAGCTCACAGTCTTTATTGGTTATCAGATGTTGTGGTAAGTTTTTCTTTGAATTCATATCCTGCCCAATATTTTTCGCTCAAAATATGGATCAACAAAATAGCATTCTCCCAAACATTTAAACCAACTTCATAAGTTAGATTTAGTTAGCCTGTAAATTTTTTAGAAAATGCATATCAATATTCAGGATCACTACTATCTCCACTTGTTATTTGTGGTGGCCAACATTGTGTAACAAAAGCTGCAGCTTGAGTGGTAAAAGTAAAACAAAATATGTAGCCTGAGGCTGTGTACAACAGTCAGTTATATCTGTATGATGAAACAATCAATGTAAACGAAACTTCTTTTTTTTGTGTAAAGGAAACTAAAAAAAAAAACAGATTTAATGTTTCTAATTTATACTAATATAATTAAGCAGAAGAGTTTATTTGTTTGAACGCGCTAATCTCAGGAACTACTGGACCAATTTCAAAAATTCATATATATATGTACCACGGCGAAGCCGGGGCGGACCGCTAGTTCTGTATAATTTTGTCTGAAAGTCTTATTGGGACCCTAAATAAAAATAGTAATGCACTTATAAAGCCATAAATACTGTTAAGGTTCATCTGTCCTTTGTGTTTCCTGCCATGCTAACTTAAGTAATTTCAAGAATATAGGAATTTTCTAGGAAAGTGTGTCCAATTTAAACCTTATTTCATTCTCATTGCATACCGTTGGCCATAATTTTAGCCAAGTGCGTTTTTTTTTTGCAAAAAAATAAGAGTCAACTAAAATCCTGTAAAATAAATTAAATATACATGAGAACAAAAATGTTTTAGGTGACCTTGTGCCTGAAGAGTTGCCTGAACAGAGGACCCTGCTTGTTCAGAAAATATGGAATGTCTTGACAGAGAGAGGTATACCGATGGACGTGTCCCATTATAATGCTCTACTCCGAGTTTACATTGAAAATGAACATCCCTTCTCTCCAGCTAAGTTCCTTGAAGAGATGGAGAAAAAAGGGTTACAGCCAAATAGGTATTAATTCTTATAATCTTTTACAGGCCATTATGCCATTTTTTTTTTCAAATAAAAATCTTTATAACTTGCAGCCCCTTTGTAAATGACCTTACCATAAAATATCTAAAGAATATCCTTACTATTGAGTATCTAAAGCAGGGTTCGAGGATATATATCAATGGATATATATCGGATATATATCCAACTGGGTTCGATGATATATATCAATAATGGAAATAATGGATATATCCAATATTTATATGAAATGTTTTTTAAATAATATATTGTAATATGTGTTTCTTGACTCTTCTATTATTTATAACAAAGAAAGTAATCGCTATATAATTTTAGTATGTTTAAGTAACATAGCAGATAGTATTCATAAATAATACAATAAAATAATAATATGGCTTTTATACAAAATGGATATATATCATATATCGGATATTTATGATATATATCCGATATATATCATAAATATCCGATATTTTGATATTTATAATAAATATCGGATATTTTCGAATGATCTAAAGAATATCTTTTTAACCCTAGATAACTAAACTATATTCAGAGTTACATAGTAACTAAACATTCGTCAGGCGGACTACGCAATAAAAAACGTGAATATTATAAAAAGTATTTAACGAAAATAGGATAATGTTACATTGCACTAAAGTTTGGTTTAATATGAACTAATTATGAGAATTAAAGTAATAAATTACTATCTCATATAGCTCCTATATATGTCAACATTGTGTGAGTTACGAATAGCATTTTTGCATTTCATGCATCAATGTTTTACCATCCTACGAGCCCTTGATGGACATAAGTAACAATTTTTTATCACAATTGTCACATTATGAACAGGAGATTCTAGGTTAGAAGAATCACCAAGAATATCTATTACCATGACCTTGATGTGATGCCGCAAAATCATCGTCTTTATTCGCTGCCATAGATAGTGCTTCCATCAGTTGGTCTCCTGTCTTCATGACAAAATCGCGCCGAGACTTTGTTTTTTTTTTATTTCTCAGGTTTTTCAAGATGTGAACAGCATAAGCATTGATTGTAGACAGGTTTAGCATATTATAAAAAGTAAAGGGATCGGCAAATTAGCTGACAATACGTTCATTACCCTGGTTTGAGTTCGAAAGCTCGTTTCATCAATATCGCCCCCTAAAAAATCATCGCAGTCTATAATTTAGGTTCTATGTCTCTTACTTTGTTGTATGATGTCATTTTTCAGACTCCAAAAATTCAC
This sequence comes from Melanargia galathea, assembly GCA_920104075.1. NCBI lineage: Eukaryota > Metazoa > Arthropoda > Insecta > Lepidoptera > Nymphalidae > Melanargia > Melanargia galathea. Next base: position 5,806,667 of record OV049867.1, read on the forward strand.
TAAAAAAATTTAATTACTGCCATTGTCTTGATGTATTTCTTCCTTCAAACTATCCTTTATCTGCAAAACAAAATTATCAGATCCCTTCGTTAGATTCATCTTTCCTTTGTATTTCAAGCTACTGACTTATTTACTCTTCTTGTTTTTTCATAGCCATCCATAAAAATAATAGGTATAAATCATATTGTTAAAAATTAAAATTATTCAGTTACAATAAAAAAATACTGAATATTTCGTAAAACTGCGTAAAATTTCATCTTTTTATGATAAATTTTGTTTAGGAATATTCTAATAAACATAATTTATATTTAATCTAAAAATAAACATTTCGTTTTGGCGTCTACATTTAAAAAATAATCAAACAGTAATAGCACATACCTTGGCAAAAAACTTGCGTAGTAACTAAACTTTCGTGGTCCGGACGACGATATAGCTGTAATTCAACTCCTAATTATCGTTTAATCGAAATTTCATCACGTAATGTACTAATTACACCAATCAGGAAGGTAAACAAAGAGTGGCAGGCGGGGGACCAGGGGAAGCAAGAGAACTCAACTTTCGAGGGAAGGGGCGTCGTCGCCTGGACGAATGTTTAGTTATCTAGGGTTAAACACAAAAAAATTGTAGAACTGATGGCAGTTCAACCCAAATCCCTCTATACTGGTTTTAGTACCTTCACCAATAAATCAACTCACTTTTGGTAGAAACATACATTCTTGATATGTATTATTTTCCCATTTGAGCGAATTTATTTTTAATACAGGGTCACATACCAAAGACTGATGTGGCGTTACTGCCAAGAAGGCGATGTAGATGGTGCTACTAAAGTCTTGGAAAAAATGAGGGAACTAAACATGCCTGTTTCCGAGCCAGTTCTTAATGCCCTTATCATGGGCCATGCATTTCACGGGGATACTGATGGTGCCAAGGCAGTATTAGATACCATGGCCGGTGCTGGTTTGAAACCATCTAACCGTACATATGCTTTATTGGCATGTGGTTATGCAAAACAGGGTGATATTACCAATGTAGAAAATATCATTAATGCTGCTAAGGAACAAGACAATCACTTTACTGATAAGGTATGTAAGACTGATCTGCTTCTATGCCTGAGTTTGTTAACCATCTGTTCTAAGTGAGATTGGCACTGGTGGTAAGACAGATGTAATGGTAATTTTTAATATTTAATTAGTTTTCTGTTGCTTAATGTAGTAATTCCACATTATAAAGAAAAGCATGTAAACCAAGAACTTCATCATCGTCTCTACCAAAAGATATCCACTGCTGGTCATCAGGTGTCTTGCAAGGAAGTAACAGAACATGATCTTGCACTACTTGTCTCCACTGACAGCCAGCGACTGGCTTAGGATGGTCCATCCACCTAGTGGGGATGGGTGTGGGACTTTGGGGTGTTCTCAGGAGCTTAACTAGTTTAGTTAACTTTCATTGTTCCAGCATAGCGCAGCAAGAAACCATTAAATGTTTTGCTTAACATTTCTGATACGAAGCACTCAGTTTTGGAAGTCTTTTTGACCTTCTTGACCTTAAGTAGTTTCTAGGCAAGCGCGTCCAACGCCTCAACATTGCTTTCCACCAGGCATGATTTTCGTCAAGCGTTAATTTATCTTGCACTAAAAAAAATTAAACAGGATTATCTTGTTTATTGTCAACAGCAATTATTGACATTAATATCAGAGATAACTATTAATTCATTGAAACAATAATTAAATGGACCATTGTTTCAGGACTTATTAGATATTATAGAACAGCTAGCACTGGGTGGTCATGGGGATAAAGTTGAGCAGATATTCCCACACTTGCACAAATCTGTTGGCTACAACCAAGAAGTATGTAACCTCATACTCAAGCTATTAAACAAAGGCCACGAAGATATCGCCAGGAAAGTAATGAAAACAATGCCTAAAACGATAACCCAAGAAGACACAATGTTCAAAGGAGCATTCTATGTAAAACATTTGTTGAAAGTGAAGAAATCTGCAGATGAAATAATCCAATCCTGTAGAGAACTTCAAAATGAAGGTCTTGTACCTTACGCGTTATACATTGCGACAGAAGCATCGTTAAACCAAGGGCGTACTGAATTGGCTCAAAAGCTCTTTAAGGAACTCCAAAAAGATGGCATAGAAATACGACAACACTACTATTGGCCCCTCTTAGTACAAAAAGGCAAAGAACGCGACGAAGAAGGCCTCTTGCAAATCGTTCGCAACATGACCAACGAAGGTTTGACACCGTCGGGGGAAGCTCTCAGAGATTACGTCATTCCTTATATGATGGAAACTGATAGTCCACAAAATATAATAACAAAATTACAATTGGCAAATGTACCGACATTCCACAGTGCGAGAAATGTAATGGTTGAACTTTTGGATGCGGGAGACATACAAAAAGCTGCAAACATAGCATTTAACTATCGTCCAAGAGGACAATATGCTCTAATAAGACGCCCGCTTTTAAACGCGTTCAGCAGAACGAAAGATATCAACTCATTTGTTAATATACTGCATGTCATAAGTAGCGGTCCGGTCACACCACAAGACGATGTCTCCAATGACGACTTAGCAGCTGACGAAAACGTTGTTACAAACGAAATCGGTCGTACATTGAAAAGTGGTATCAAAATTGTCGCAAGAGACAATATGGCTGAGGCACTCCTAACAAAAGCATTGGCTAAAGGACTTAGAATAAGCACTGCGGCTGCCGAAGATATTCAGCAATATCTTGGGAACAATATGACCACTAGTATCTCTGAACTCCTAGCACAGTTAACATCGTCAGATTTAGAGATTGCTCCTTTAGCGAATTCTCGACGTAACCAAGGTCAGCGATCGGCGGCACAATTGGAAAAACTATTAGAACAAGTCCAAAACAAAGATGGTGGCAATTTAAATAGATTACGAAAACAAGTGCTGCAAGCGTATATCAATGAGAATAATGTTGAAAAAGTGAACAGTCTCGTCGAAGACTTCAAATCGCAGCAGGACTTTGAACTAACTCTGTCCACTCTTGCACAATTATTCGAATTTTACTGCAGTAACGATTTAATCGATAAGGCAATGGAAGTTAAAGCTGAAATAACTGCTAAAGATCCCGAATTTGTATTGAACAAGTTTAAAACTGTTCAAATGGCGTACGCATTGGTGCGTGCGAATAGGTTCGACGAAGCTGTACAATTTCTTAAGGACAACAAGTCTTCGAGCGAGGTTGAAAATACGAGTTTCTTACTGAATTCGAAATCGTGGCAGATGTTGAACAGTTTGGCCGAAACAAAGGACGAGGCTAAGGTAAGATTGTGACCACAGATTATATATACAACGTTAGTTTTACTTTGCGCAAAAACCGAAACACGTGTCAAATATTTTTACATTAGGAACATCTATACAAAATTTCAAAAAAATATAATGAAAACTAACGAAGTAATAAGCTTGTTATGTTGCGTCATTGTCCTCGAAAAAAATGGTCACCGCAAACCGTCAGCGCAGCGACTTGCGATCGACGCGAGTTGAATGACCGCCGCTGTGGGCCAGTCGTCAGCTGATGCGCGCTAAACCATTGTGCCTAAGCTTGTGGGATTTCAAAATATTTTTGGACAAAAATCTAACATGGTATAAAAATGGTTGGATTCAATTCTGTTACTGATTCTGAACAAACTACTTTCAGGTTTTGCGTAAAGTAAAACTAACGTTGTATAGTAGATGGCGTGTGATAGGGAAATACCTCCTTTTTGCGATTTATTTCTGAACTTCTGTGTTTACAGTTCGAAATAGTGCAAAATGCCACTTAAATCAATGTTGTTTAAATGTGAAAAAAAAATATTTATTGTAAAAGATAAAAATAAAAAACCAAAAACTTGTTTTTTTTAACTTTTCACATAAATTTTGAAGTTATGTGAAAAAAGTGTCAATACAAAAGTTGTATAGTCAAACTTTTAATTATCTGCAGTAATCTGACGTTTCCTAATGTCATTTCGTAAAATAATGTTGCCAACCCCATTTCTATAGTGATGTGATACGTTCAATTCATTCAATTTCATTCACAAAAGTTTCGTTCAAAGTTACTCTTTCATTATCATCATAATTTTATTTATCTATTAAGTAAATCGATGGCTCCTACGTATAAAAGCCAAATTAACAATTTTGTCATCTTGACTTTTTGTGGCAAACGCATCCTATTGGTACAATTAATTATATGAGCTTTAATTGAAAAAAAAAAGTAAGAAGTACTATTTCTATTGCAATAACAGCCTATGTGTGTTGACGATATCTGTCATAGTTAACATGCTAAGTTGCTACTGCCCTTTTATTACAAAAAAAAAAAAAAATTTTTAAAAGAATACCTACTAGTTATTCAGAAAAAAATATATTTAACATTATAATAACATATTTACATATTTTTGGAATCTACTTATAATTTTCTAGATGATTTTGACCTCCCTGGCGCAGTGGTTTTGGTCTTTTTTTTATTTATTTTTTTTATTTACAATACATAATATTAATATTTTTAACCCCCGACGCAAAAACGACGGGGTGTTATAAGTTTGACGTGTGTGTGTGTGTGTGTGTGTGTGTGTGTGTGTGTGTGTGTGTGTGTGTGTGTGTGTGTGTGTGTGTGTGTGTGTGCGTGCGTGCGTGCGTGCGTGCGTGCGTGCGTGCGTGCGTGCGTGCGTGCGTGCGTGCGTGCGTGCGTGCGTGCGTGCGTGCGTGCGTGCGTGCGTGCGTGCGTGCGTGCGTGCGTGCGTGCGTGCGTGCGTGCGTGCGTGCGTGCGTGCGTGCGTGCGTGCGTGCGTGCGTGCGTGCGTGCGTGCGTGCGTGCGTGCGTGCGTGCGTGCGTGCGTGCGTGCGTGCGTGCGTGCGTGCGTGCGTGCGTGCGTGCGTGCGTGCGTGCGTGCGTGCGTGCGTGCGTGCGTGCGTGCGTGCGTGCGTGCGTGTGTGTGTGTGTGTGTGTGTCTGTCTGTTCCCCTGTGGCGCTCAAACGGGTGGACCGATTTGAATGCGGTTTTTTTTGTTTGAAAGGTGAATTAGTCGAGAGTGTTCTTAGCTATGTTTGATGAAAATCGGTCCAAGATGGCCGCCGCTACAAAATGGCGGATGATATATTTTTTCACAACTCCCTTGATATGGGTATCAAATGAAAGGGCTTGACTAGTAGAATAGCACTATTGCAAATTCAAGATGGCCGCCGCCACTAAATGGCGAATGTCGGGGGTTTTTTAAATTTTCAATTTACACTTGTTACATTGATTACTTCGTGCTCGTAAGCGCTTATAAGTGGGAGGTCCCGGGTTCGATTCCCGGCAGGGGCAAGTTGGGATTTTATAATTTCTAAATTGTCTTTGGTCCTGTCTGGTGGCAGGCTTTAACCGTGGGCCGTGGCTGGTTAGCACCCGACCGGCAAAGCTGTGCCGGCCGGCCGCCAAACGATTTAGCGTTCCGGTACGATGCCGTGTAAAAACCGATCAGGGGTATGCATACCTCTCTCAAGTTTGCCCGCTTCCGTCTTCGACAGCATCATCACTTACCATCAGGTGAGATTGCAGTCAAGGGCTAACTTGTAGTTGAATAAAAAAAATAGATAATGATTATGAACTTAATCTGATTTTTAATTATTTTTTTTCAACTTTAGTCTTTAATGGGGGACCATGGTCATCACATCATTTTTTCTTAAATTTTACTAGCCTATGTCACCTAGAATAAGCTAAAGATTCTAACGATACCTACCTTATTCATCAAAATCGGTTCCGGCATATATAGAAGTTATGGTACAACATACAAACATATGTACATGAACCCTGAAAACAATATACTCCTTTTTTTCAGGCAGTCCTTTAAAAAGGTTCTTTATGTCGATTCTTTTAAACACCGATGACCGAGGTTACGCTTTTTCAGGCTGCTGTTGACGCTGTTGACACTGACGCTCGGCGAATATTATTTTGTCGCCATTTTTCTCGTTTGTCATTCAACATTTTCATTTTTCACTGTCCATTTTCATTTCTACGTTCTGAGTGTGACTATTTCCATTTTGCCTACTGCGCGTTATATTTGTTACCAATTGTTAAGTTTTTGTAACGTTGTGTTTGGTTTTCATTATTTTTGTAAAATTTGCCATTTGGTTTTGTAAAGCACAATAAAATAAAAAAATGAATGCTCAGCCAAGTACATCGCATGCTGAGGATACATTTTTACCTTCTATTAAAAAAAAACCGCGTAAGAATTTAAGTGAAAATGAGAAACATTGAAATATACACACAAAATTTCATCCAAATCAGTCCAGCCCTTTAGGAAAAAGTACAGAAGAATTATATCGGTACGGGTGAGAGAGTTCCGTATCGACAGGATGAACATTCAATGTTTGACAGTTACGAAACCCATGAACATTTTGTATGGGAAAATGTTTTTTCTTTTATTTTTTCGTCAATTTTCCAATATTTTTAACAGTTATTCTGCTATTCGGGACGAAGACAAATACAACAAATCAAAAACCATGAAAATCGGTCCAGCCGTTCTCGAGTTATAAGTGTTCGAACAAACGAGACTTTGTTTTATATATTAAAGATATACGTATTTATATATATACTGTATATATAAATATATATATATATATATGTAACTTTTGTACATAAAATATAATAATTACTTAAAATAAAAACTTTAATTTGAATAAAATAATTGAATGATTCAAATCAATCACCTGTACCCCATCCCTATTTTATTTTCGTTAAAAAGTGACAACCCACGAAACTTCACATTACTGCATACAATTAAAAGTCGAAGTATAGATCTTTTTATTACCTACAACTTTGCCATTTAATTTTTTTCCATAGGACTTGTAGTTTTGCCGGAAATCGATATAATCTTTTTTTTCCCGAGCTCAAATCGCCCGTAAATTATTTTTCCTTTTATTTTTATAATATTCTCCTCCTTTTTCAATGGGTTTCATCCTACTGTGATTTTCTTTTACTTTTTATTATTTTTAAAAGGGATCTACCCCGGTCTAAATCGATTTAAAACAAACTATATTTACATTCAAATTATAGGTAAAAGAAATGACAACAGCACTCATAGACAACGGATACATAGAGCCCTCTAACGTGATTCTGGGACCACTAATAAAGGTCCACTTACTGAAGGACGACCTAGACAGCGCCCTGAAAGAGTTCGAATATTGCTGCCAGCAGTACAGAAGCACGCCGTGGAAGGGGGAGCTGATGAAAGCGCTTATATTGAAGGAGGATGCGACTAAGTTGCAGTGGCTCGCTGACTTGAGCACACAAGTATGTATAATAATTTAATAATAATATGTTACTTGTCATATTTAGAGGTTGCCCGTTCTTTGAACTATGTGTCCCACTCATTGCTAATGTACTTTCGTGACTCGATGAGCTCTGACGATAACTTTGATTGTCATCATTTTATTAATTTCTTATTTGATACCACAGTTTTACTGCCCTGTATATTACTCCTATAATTCATTTTCCTTTTTAACCGACTTAAAAAAGGAGGTTGTCAATTCAATGGTATATGTATGTAATATAATTGCAACTGCAAAAATATATTCACATAATATGATAATCTATAAGGGCTTCCAAACATAGGTGTTTGTCTGCGGAACTCTCCAATACTACTAATCGGACTGTGATCATTATTTTTTTGTTGGCTTGCATTTATTTCAACTTAGGGAACAGTGCAAGTTTCATTAAAATCGGTTCTGTAGTTTCCGAGATATGGACTGTTAAGTGCGTTAAAATCAGCTTTATATTTCAATCTTTTAGACTATCAATTTTCTTCTGTATTTGTTGTATAGATCCACGGTGAGGTGAACATCCTGCACGACCTCGTGCTGGCTTTCATCGAGTGCGGGCGCTTGCGGCAAGCGAGACGCATCCTCGAGACCCCGGGGCTGCAGACGAGAAACAAACGCCTGACCGATGCGTGCCTAAGATACGTTGAGGTAAAGAAGAGAATAGAACAGAAAAGTTTTTTATTCGAATAAACTTATTCATATAAACAAGTACTTTAGAATCATCAAGTGAATCTACCACTGATTAGGAATGCCGTTCCTACCGAGAAGAACCAGCAAGAAACTCGGCGGTTGCTTGCTTTTTTTTAATTTAAAAAAAATACTACTTATAATACTACTATACTTTAATAATAATTATTAATTATTTTCGTGTCTATGCAGGAGGGCAAATCGGAATACCTCGAGGGACTTCTCGAAGCCACTAAAGAGCTCTCGCACATTGACCGTTCGAATATTTTCTACCACTTACTGGTGTCGTATTGCAAAGCCGATGAGACGGACAAGGCTTTAGGTCTTTGGACGGTACTACAAGAGGAGGGCGAAGTGCCCAGCGAACAATTCCTGACGCATCTCGGAAACCACTTGAAATCCAAGAATAGGCAAGTGCCGTTCGTCGTACCGGTACAAGAAGACGCACCGAAACCAGAGAAGCCCAAAACCGCTCCAGTGGTAAATAGAAAAACCGAAAAAGAACCACCCAAACCGGTACAGAAAGACACGACAACGGCGCAAATCGAGAAACTAACGCAAGATGGAAACACTGCGCAGGCCACGGAGTGTGCGCTGAAGTCGATGGCGCAGGGCGTTTTCCCGAAGGCGAATGTGCTTAAATTTTTATTGAAACGTTTAGCAGAGCAGGGCGACGTGGAAAAGATTCAAGAACTAGGTAACCAATTTTTTTTTTGGGAAATATGAAAATAGTTTGTTCTACAGCGGCCCACTGTTGGGCACACGCCTTCGCTTTTATAGGAGAAAGATAAATAAATAAAACAAATCAAGATATGAATACAATATTAACAATTAAATATTATTTGTCTGACTTTTTTGACTTGGAAATTAGCAAAGTAGCAACACTAGATCTCATTTTAAAAAATGCAAGAAATATTTTAATATTTTTTTTCGCATTTTTTTTTGTAGTATATTCACTACTATTACAAGTCACGGCAAATAAGTCGACCGGTGACCTTCAATGCGCAGAAGTCGAAAATGAGGTATCTCGGGGTATGAGGAGGTCGTGGGGAGGGCGTGGGGATCGTTCGTAAGCTGATTAGCTCTCGCGGATCCCTGGTAAGCGCTGATTGGCTCTCCAATCGTATTGTGTCCCGCTCACTCGTACGACGCTGCGCGCACTTGAAGGTCACCGGTCGACTTACGTGCCGGGGGTTATACCTGTCGTCCTTCCAGCCGTTATAACTCTAACTCGTGTTCTCTCGCAGGTAAACATCTCAGCGAAACGATGCGTCGCAACGTGACGTACGACGACAAGCTGACCCTCGCCGTATTCACTAGTGGGCACGGTGCCCAGCACGTGGAAAATGTGCTCCGAGCCGTGGAGTCCGCTGAGACGGACGAACAAATCGAGTCCGCCCTGAGGAAGTTCCCCCGAAGCAACGCGCTGGCCCGAGCGGTGCAGGACGACGATTTGGTCGCTAAATGTAAGGATTTTTTAATGTGTGTGTGTGTGTGTCTGTCTGTTCCCCTGTAGCGCTCAAACGGGTGAACCGATTTGAATGCGGTTTTTTTCGTTTGAAAGGTAAATTAGTCGAGAGTGTTGTTAGCTATGTTTGATGAAAGTCGATCCAAGATGGCCGCCGCTACAAAATGGCGGATTACATATTCTTTCACAACTCCCTTAATATGGGTATCAAATGAAAGGGCTTGACTAGTAGATTATAGCAATGCAAATCCAAGATGGCCGCTGCCACAAAATGGCGAATTTCGGGGGTTTTTTAATTTTTTAATTTATACTTGTAACTTATCATTGTTACCATTTTCCTGCAAAACTACTGGACAGATTCTGAGGCGGTTTCTTTGCTTTACTCAGACCAGGTTCTCAAATAACATAATATTTAGAGCCTGTTTCACCACCTTCTGATAAGTGTCGGATAGCCTAAACTTAAGTTTTGTCACTTTCTTACTTTATGTTAAGTGACAAAGACAAAACTTGTAGATAGCTATCCGATACTTATCAGAAGGTGGTGAAACAGGCCTTTAAGGTTGTAGGACACCGGTGAGCGCTGCGGCGAGCCGTGGGTCCTTTTTTAATTTAATGTCTCGTATTTTTCCTCAATTTCACAGGCCACAAAGTAGCGGAAATGGCGGCATCGAAGGGACACGTTCTACCCGCCAACTTGCTATGGATGGAATATCTTTTGGCGGGCAAAGAAACTGAAGCCGACAGTCTGTGGCGCAAGTGTTTGCAGAACGCAGGAGTGGTTGTTTTCAGAAGATTGCTTCAGGAGAGCCACACGAAAAGGGAACCGCAGAGAATAGAGAAATTGATCGAAACACTCAAAACTAACAAAGCGATATCTCCTGCATCTATAGGGAACGCTTACTCGAGACTGATAAACTTTTATCTGGTCGATGGTAACATCGACGGGGCGAAGGATGTACTGGATCGCGCGTTCAACAGTGGAATGACGAGCGAAAACCTCAACAAGAGCAGTTTGAAGAGGTTGAAAGAGGCCATGGAGGCGAGCGGGAAACGTTTCGAATATGACGTGTAAATTACAAGTGTTGCATTTTGGATGATTTAGTTTTTACCACAAAAGTTAAACTGAACCAACTGTAGGTGTAGTACGCGACAAGACATGCCGACACATGGGACTGGGTGAGGCATGCTGAGGAGTACGGGGGGCTTGAAGGTTTTTTTTTAACTGGTTTTACGGCTCTGGGTTCTAGCCCTTTTGAGTTCAAGCAATGCAGATCAAGCATCAAGCGAAAAATATCTGTGGCGTACATATTGGAACCTATTTCTACAAAATAAGGCACAACGAGTTCGTACGTGTACGCATAGCGCTATTGCATGTCTTTTTTTTTTTTGATAGTTTATGCCTTGTTTTGTAAGGATAGGTGCCAATATGTTACGAATTTTTTTTCGATTTGCTTCGATGCGCTTCGGTGCGTTTCGACTCTGCGCTAGTATGTCCCGACCCTTACTCACTTCGCACCTCGTACGTCGTCTGCACTCCAGCCTTGTCGCGTACTATAGTTGGTTTAAAGATACCTGGAAATTGCGTTCTTCGCATCGAGATACGACGATTTTCAAGTGGCCATAGAGATTGGCTCAAGTGCTGTACCTACCACCTACTCGTATTTTGATAGAGTTTGCGAAAATAATTACCTAACTTTGCAGTCTATTTGTATCATTTTATTTCCAAAGATGTTCAGATAATAAAATTAATTTAATAAAATATTTCTTGTTTCAAAATAATTTCCGATTGATTTTAACTGATTTTGTAATTAAACCATGACTTAAGTATTTTTATTTTGTTTATCTAAACTGCCAACGCTGATGGAATATAATGCCGCGAGCACCACGACGAATTTTCAAAATATTATATCGACCATATCAATCAGAATATCAATTACAACTTCTATGCGAATTGGATAGTGGATACGGTCGATATTTGAATGTCGCTCGCCTCATTTCCAGTTCTATCTGACAGCAAAATTATACTAAACTGTTTAATTGTATTTTTCTGCGAACAAGTCTACTTTAATAATTAATTTAATTCATGAAACGTCATGTAATTGGTTTCGCCCTTCCGCCAGATTCCATTGAGTATTTTAGTAACTAGTTAATAAATTATTATTAGTTATTTTTATGTGTTTTATTTATAGTTACTTACCAACTTCCAAAAAAGGACGAAGTTGGTTCTCAATTCGACGCGTGTTTTGAGTAATTGATTTTCTACAAACTGTACGTATCACCTCATAAATCAAGACCGGAGAGGATTCCGGATTATTTCGATTAAATATTCGGCCATAAAGGTAGATGCTAGCTGCAAGTGCGGAATGCGGATAGGCGTCTCCTGCTAACTTTACGTATACTTCGTCATTAATATTATTTTAAAAAAGGGATATTTTTAATTGCACATCTAAAATACTAAACGTATAACAAATATACTGACTTGCAGTTTGCACACTAAATTATTTCTTACTTAGGGTCTAACAGCGAGCTCGGGACTTGCGGCACCCCGACTCGGTTAAGGTTAGGTTAGAATTAGAAGGGAAGAACAACGAAGGGGATCCATCCCCTTCATTGTTATTTATTTTCTTTTTATACCACCCAGTAAAAGGAGCCCCGCGAAGCGGACTTCGTCAACTGCATTTGGTAACATCTATTTAGCGATTTACCATTATTACGACTTCCCTGGCGCTGTGGCCTTATAAGTGGGAGGTCCCGGGTTCGATTCCCGGTAGGGGCAATTTGGGATTTTATAATTTCTAAATTGTCTCTGGTCTGGTCTGATGGGACTTGGGAGGCTTCAGCCGATGCCGAGGCTGGTTACCACCTTACCGGTAAAAGCTGTGCCACCAAGCGATTTAGCGTTCCGTGCATACCTCTTCCAAGTTAGCCCGATTCCATCTTAGACTGCATCATCACTTACCATCAGGTGAGATTGCAGTCAAGGGCTAATTTGTAGTTGAATAAAAAATTAGTGTGCAATTCAGTATTTTAGGTGCTACTTTCGAATATTTTTAGTGTGTAATTCAGTATTTTAGGTGCTACTTTCGATTATTTTGTTCGAAATCGAATTTATAGATGTACGATTAAATAATTATGTACCCTTTAAAAAATATTAAATCCCAGATGTCACGGAACTCAACTATGATGAGGTAATATTTATTACCGTTATATCGATTATCAGTATAATAATGTTATTAATAATTCTGTTGGCGAAATTAACGTTACCAATTTTTTAACCGTATGGATACCATAGAGTAGAGTAATATTCTCGTTCTTGGGTATTGTACTCTATGGTATGCATACAGTTAAAAAATTGCTCCGTGGGTAAAGAATTTTTTTGGCGGGAATGGGAAAACTAATTTTGGCGCTAGCTAGAATAGCTTGGCGTCATTACCTACTCATTTTTCAAAGTGAATTGCGTGAATTTCGATAGTAATTTGTGAACTCTGTTTACCAAAAACAGAAAAATGTTTTATCCTGTGGACTCATTGAAGAGAGGTGGAAGATTTCATTTGTGTTGGATAGCAGATTCATGGCCCTCCCGTTTCGAACAGTTAACTCATCGACGAAACCAACAAATTTGGGCACAAGATATTCGCCAATTGTGGTAATAACTTAAAATTAATTGATTAATCATCAGCCTATTTACGTCTACTGCGGGATATAGGCCTTCCTCATCCACCCACTTTTGCACTTTTGGCTTTCCCCACTTTAAGGTTTTACGTTTTAGACGACGGACGTTTTCTTGTCTTGTAATGTTTTTTTTTTATTATTTCTTTTCTACTTATGGTTAAGATTAAGAATCATCATCATCATCATCATCATCATCATCATGATCAACCCATTACCGGCTCACTACAGAGCACGGGTCTCCTCTCAGAGTGAGAAGGGTTTTGGCCATAGTCTACCACGCTGGCCAAGCGGATTGGCAGACTTCACACACCTTTGAGAACGATTATGGAGAACTCTCAGGCATGCAGGTTTTCTCACGATGTTTTCCTTCACCGTTAAAGCAAGTGATATTTCATCATGATCAACCCATTACCGGCTCACTACAGAGCACGGGTCTCCTCTCAGAGTGAGAAGGGTTTTGGCCATAGTCTACCACGCTGGCCAAGCGGATTGGCAGACTTCACACACCTTTGAGAACGTTATGGAGAACTCTCAGGCATGCAGGTTTCCTCACGATGTTTTCCTTCACCGTTAAAGCAAGTGATATTTAAATACTTAAAACGCACATAACTCCGAAAAGTTAGAGGTGCGTGCCCGGGATCGAACCCACGACCTCCGATTAGAAGTCGGTCGTCCTAACCACTAGGCTATCACAGCTTATTTTAGATTAAGAATGTTTTCTGTGTATTGTAATTGTTGGTTATATAGTTGGTTTGTGCTAGGATTTCACCTCAAGATCAAGAATCAATCATTTCAGGATTTCATGTGCAAGTATTTAATTGGTATTTTCTACTTCTACTTCTTAGTAAGATGTCTACGCATGAATCTTTTAATTCTGAACGCTGAACTAGTGATTCCATGTAATAACTAATAATGAGATATAACTAAGTTAATATACCTTTAGTAGTATTTGAGATTCTATGTTAGGTAACATAGACTTCAACTTTTTTATTGTATCAATAATCAATATAAAATTGTTTCTTTTTAGTGTGGTATATTAATGTTACGTGCTGGGGTTCGAAGATTTGGAATAAAACACCTGGTGACCCTTGATCAGACTTTATTCTGCACTTCCGTATTCCACTTGGTACTCCTGATCTTCTTGTAGACTTCCACTTCACGCTTGTTCGCTTCCAATCCTCTTCGCTTGTGATCGCTTCCTTCGCTTGTATATCGCTCGGTTCTCAGAACTGAACTGCCCTCCGTCAGCTCGCCGGTCCCTTTATATACCCGTTACCGCGTGACTAAGCGTTTTCTAGAAAGTTCCACCCCTATCGATGTTTATTCTAGAAAAGCCGCGTTGTTGTTGTTTACATTATGGGTTGATTAGGTATTTATTAGGTGACGAGCAATTATGAACCTTAATGCTCTAGAAATAAGGTTCATTCGTAACACTGCCCCCCTCTTAGCGATGCTCGTCCCGAGCATCACTGTTGCTTCCGTAATGTTTTGCCAAGCGGTCGATGTGCACAACCTTAAATTTTCCCCTTGGTTGACGTTGAATCCTATACGTGACGTCGTTAATACGGGTAACCACTTTGTATGGACCCTCCCATCTGGTTTGCAATTTTGGAGATTTCCCTTTTCGACGAGTCGGATTATGCAGCCAGACTAAGGCACCTTCCTCGAATCCGCTCGTGTTCGATTTCCGGTCGTATCTGGTTTTCATGTTCTCACTTGATTGCAATCCGTTTTCCCGAACTGTAGCATGTATTTCTCGCATTTTCTCTCTCAGATTGGCGACGTAGTCTTGTACGGTGCAAGGTTCATCCGGTGACCCTCCCATCAATAAGTCTACTGGTAACCGTAGTTCCCTGCCATAATTGACTAACGCCGGAGTTGCCTTTGTGCTCTCATGCTCTGCAGTCCTGTAGGCGAGGAGAAACAGTGGAATGTACCTGTCCCAGTCTCTTTGGTGGGCGTCAACCAACTTTGCCAAATGCCTTTCAAGCGTCTGATTGAATCTTTCAACCATTCCGTCAGACTGCGGGTGGTATGCAGTTGTGCGTGTCTTATGCAGACCTAAAATTTTGCATACTTCCTGAAACACTTGCGATTCAAAGTTCCTTCCTTGGTCTGAGTGGATTTCCAATGGTACACCAAAGCGACATATAACCTCCTCAACGAGCTTAGTTGCAACAGTTGTAGCTTCCTGGTTAGGTATCGCGAATACTTCCGGCCACTTAGTGAAGTAGTCCATAACAACCATGAAGTATTTGGTCCCTGATTCAGTCACAGGGAATGGTCCGGCTACATCAACAGCTATACGTTCCCAGGGTGCACCAACATTGTACAGCTGCAGGTTACCTCTACTCCTTGTCTGAGGTCCCTTCACGGCAGCGCAAATGGTACATTTACGGCACCAATCCTGCACATCCTCCCGACAATGGAGCCAGTAGAACCTCTCTCGTACTTTCGTTAGTGTCTTCTTGACGCCAAGATGACCTCCCGAAACTCCGTCATGCACTTCACGTAGGACATCGGGTACCTTGGCTCTCGGAACGACTACCTGAAGATGGAACTCCCTGCCGTTAGTCTTTTCCCATTTTCGGTAGAGTATTCCATTTTGTAGAGTAAGACTGCTCCACTGTGCCCAGTATGCCTTAGTGATAACGCTCATAGGTGCAACCTCACTCCATGTTGGTCTGGCGTCTCCTCTTTTCTTCCACACGATGATGTGCCGTAGATCCTCATCACCCTCTTGAGCCATCTTCATTGCATCATCCTCCCAGGGACCTAAGGAACTCGTCCTGGTTAGTTTCAATGATAGCTCCGTCGACTCCTGTTTGATGCAATGCTTGCATTCTTCCGGGCATGGCCTCCGAGAAAGTGCATCTGCATTTCCATGTGACTTCCCGCTGCGATGTTGAGTCTCGAAGTCATATTCCTGGAGCTGTTCAATCCACCGAGCAACTTGACCTTCGGGATTCTTAAATTGCAGTAGCCATTTCAATGCTGCATGATCCGTACGTAGTAAAAACTTTCGGCCGATTAGGTACTTGCTGAAGTGTTGCAACGTTTTTACCACGGCAAAAAGTTCCCTCCGTGTCACGCAGTAGTTTCGTTCCGGTCTTGACAGTGATTTGCTGAAATACCCCATAACGACTTCTCTATCTCCCTGCTTTTGGGATAGCACTCCTCCAATCGCTGTGTTGCTCGCGTCGGTATCGACGATAAACTGGCCTTCCGGTTGTGGGTATCCCAGAATTGGTGTTTCACATAGGTATTTCTTCAGTTTTGAAAAGGAATCCTCACAGGCTTCATCCCAACAAAATGGTCTTTTCTCTTCCGTCAGTCTATGTAACGGTTTTGCGATCTCAGAAAACCCCTTGACGAAACGCCTGTAGTAAGAGCACAAACCCAAAAATGCCCTTACCTCTGTCTTGTCTTTAGGGGTAGGCCATTTTTTAACCACTTCAACTTTCGCCGGGTCAGTCTGGATGCCCTCACTTGTGATGACATGGCCGAGATAATTCACTTCTTTCCTGAATAGCTGACACTTCTTCGGGTTAAGTTTTAAGTTTGCCCCATGTATTTTGGCGAAGACTCGCTCCATGTTTTGCAAATGGTCCTCGAAGTCTCGACCCATGATAACGACGTCATCTAGATACACCAAGCAGGCATCTCCTACTAAACCTGCTAGCACACATTCCATGAGTCGTTCGAAGGTGGCAGGTGCGTTGCACAATCCAAAAGGCATAACATTAAACTGCCATAATCCTTTTCCCGTTGAAAACGCTGTCTTCTCCTTGTCTTTTGGATGGATTTCTACCTGCCAGTAACCTGATTTTAGGTCTAGAGTCGAAAACCATTTCATGCCACTCAAGGTATCCAGAGTGTCATCGATTCTAGGTAGCGGGTAACTATCCTTCTTTGTGATGTCATTGAGCCGCCTATAGTCCACGCAGAACCGTGTGCTTCCATCTTTCTTCTTCACAAGCACAACCGGTGAGCACCAGGGACTTGCGGATGGTTCTATTATTTTGTTCCTTTCCATTTCTTTCAGCATATCCTCGACTTCTTTTTCCTTCGCGATTGGTAGCCGTCTCGCCCGCTGACGGATGGGTCCCTCATTTCCGGTATCGATTCTATGCTGCACTAACGATGTTCTCCCTAGGTTTCCTTCTTGACTAGAAAAGATGTCCGCATGGCGTAATAGAAACTTCTTTGCCTTGATGCTTTGTGAATAAGTCAGGTTGCTTTTGCAGTCTTCAAGAAGCTCATAGACTGTAGGATCCTTCCCAGAACCTGATTTTTCCATGCTTGGCATTGAAGTGCATTTCTTCAGCCACACAACTTCTTCACACTTTCCGACGATGTCCCCCTGTGAGATAACCGTTGCTGGGGCTCCCTCCGTGCCAGCCAGTACTCGCCCCTTAGTCCTGGCTGTTACTAGTTTCCCTGATTTTGAGGAAACCTTGCATCCTCACCTCTCTTCGCAAGCTCCTCCAACCGTTCCTCTATTTTCTTTAGTCGGGACATCTGCGACTCTTTCTGTGGGCAATTCAGCTGCAGATGCCCTTTCACACCGCATCTATAGCACACAGCGCCAAAGTTCTTCCTGAATGAGGTCTTAACCTCTTTCACCTCCTCGACAACTTCACGTAGTCTGTGAGTCTGCCGAATGTCGTGTCGAACTGCTTCGACCTCTAAGGCATGCGCCAATGCTTCTTTTAATGAGACATGGTGACGAAGCCTCACGGCAGCTCTTACCTCCAGGTCTTTAATTCCGTCGACAAAAGCTTGCACGGTGTTTGCGGTTACCATCTTATCGTCGACCGATGGATAAGCTTTCCGCACAAGCTTATCTATTTCCAACGCCCATTGCTGGAGACCCTCTCCAGATCGCTGGACTCTATCGCGCAGCTGGGCGCGGAACACATGCTCCAGATGTCGCTCCCCATACCTGGATTCGAGTGCATCCAACAGTTCCTTGTATCCACATCCTGAAGTGGGAAGGGCCTCCAGAACAGTTAGAGCCTGCCCTCTCAATGCGACAGTGAGGGCAGTCAAGCACTGTTCGTCCGTCCATCCGTTAGCAGTAGCAACAGTCTGAAACTGTTGCCGGTACGCGGGCCAGGAGGTGCTACCGTCGTATGGGGGTACCTTAACATTAGGTCCCTGAACTGCGCCCATCGCTCCACTTGACGTTAGTCTTGTCGTTTCAAGACGTATCACCTTTTTCTGTAGCTCGTTGAGGCCATTCTTCACACCATCTATGTCCGTTCCTAGGCAGGTGACTCGCTCGTCCATGAGGTCCAACTCTTTTCGCAATTTAGCCACCATGCCGCCGACTTCGTGAACGGCCGACAAAACAGTCCGCTGCACCCCTTCAAATTTGCAATCTTGATTTTCCTGTATCGCTGCAAATTTGCAATCTTGATTTTCCTGTATCGCTGCAAACTGTTGTTGCATTATCCGCATCAAACTCGACAAGTCAACGGTGGGCGTGGCTTGCTCAGTGGGCGTGGCCAGGTGGGTGTGGCCAGTGGGCGGGGCCTCCGGCTGAGTGGGCGTGGCCTCAAGGGGCGTGGTCTGGTGGGTGTGGCCAGTGGGCGGGGCCAGCTGGGGGGACCCACCAGGTGCTGGTTCCTCCAGGTGCTCCTCCACAGGTGCTCGGCTGGATTCCGCTGCACGCTGGGCCCTGGTCTTGACACCCTCGCTGCCGAAGTCGTCTCTCGGAGTCAATGGCATAGCTTCCAAATCGCACTTCTGACACCAATTGTTACGTGCTGGGGTTCGAAGATTTGGAATAAAACACCTGGTGACCCTTGATCAGACTTTATTCTGCACTTCCGTATTCCACTTGGTACTCCTGATCTTCTTGTAGACTTCCACTTCACGCTTGTTCGCTTCCAATCCTCTTCGCTTGTGATCGCTTCCTTCGCTTGTATATCGCTCGGTTCTCAGAACTGAACTGCCCTCCGTCAGCTCGCCGGTCCCTTTATATACCCGTTACCGCGTGACTAAGCGTTTTCTAGAAAGTTCCACCCCTATCGATGTTTATTCTAGAAAAGCCGCGTTGTTGTTGTTTACATTATGGGTTGATTAGGTATTTATTAGGTGACGAGCAATTATGAACCTTAATGCTCTAGAAATAAGGTTCATTCGTAACATTAATTTAATTCTGCACATAGGTTTTGGTTTACTAATGGTTTTAATTGACTTATTAAGTAGTAGGTGTTTGCTATAAAACTCCAGAATATAACTGAAATTTCATATACATAAGTTAGAGCCTTTGATGTAAATTGTAAAGCCCTTCTTGATAAAACCCATGGACAAAATAGATTGCCCCCCAAATTCAATTCACAAATATTTGTGAATAATAAATAAAATTTTGTTTATTAATTCAGAAGTAATAGCTGTAACGGATGGATAGACAGATGGACAGACAGACAAGTACAAAACAGACTCGAGAAATAATCCTAAACTAAACCACTAATCCTACAAGTATATGCCAAATGGTTGTTGGTGTTTGATTGTGTTTAGGTATAGAATAGAATAGAAAAGTTTTTTATTCAAAGAAACTTTTACAAACGTACTTTTGAATGGTCAATTGAATCTATCAGGTACCTAGTATAATAATAGCGTTAAGTTTTACAAAGTAAACAACAACAATGACTATCACACTAATATTATAAAGGTGAACGTTTGTGTGTTGTTTGGTGTGTGGGTGTGTTAACGCCGCAACTACTGAACCGATTAGGCTGAAATTTTGAATGGAGATAAATTATGCTCTGACTTAACATAGGCTACTTTTTATCCTGGAAAAATCGACAGTCCCCACGGGATTTTGAAAAAATCTATAGCTACAGCTCTATGTAAAGTACTATAGCAAACTTCCTTGAAAGTAGGTATAAAGGTTGGAAAAGGGACCAGGAAGCCGGAACAGGAACCGGAAATCCACGATTCCCTTGGTATTTGTGAAAAAGCGAAATTCACGCGCGTGCAGCAGCGGGCAGAAGCTAGTTGTCTAATAGATAGATACCTAATTCTATTTCAGTGAGTCCTTGCGGCAGCTGATGAACAGCGAGTCAGGACGTCCGACACACAGGTTCTCCCTCCGCCTCAGTTCGCAGCTGATGCGCGGGCTTGTGCGAATTTACCAGAAAAAAGTTGACTTTTTTTGTTGTAAGTATCATAACTAAATAAATACTTAACACACACGGCTGTCTGTTCCTAAAGTAGGCAACTTAATGCCCGTGCTATAGGTAACAATCAACTGATATGTACATATTTACATAAAATATATATACTATATATATTTTATGTAAATATATGTATGTATTTATACATTATATAATACTATATAATGTATATAAATACATAATACATACATAAATACACCCAGACTCGGGGCAGGAATCAAACCTGCAACCCCTGAGTGGTGGGCAGGAATCAGGATCAGTGTCAACAGCACCAACGGGCTAGTCAGATCAAATCCATAACTACTATCTATACTTATACATATAATAAAGCGCAAGAGTTTGTTTCTTTGGATGTGCTAATCTCTGGAAACACCAGTCAGATTTGAAAACTTCTTTTTACATTTCATGCTTGTTAATTTAATGAGGAAAAGAATATGAGCAGGATTTTGTCAAATGTAAAGTCGCGACTCGCGAATAAAAGATAGCAAAAGTCAAGTTATTTATATATTATAAATGTTAGCCAAAGAAAAAGTTAATTTCATAAATTCATAATTAATTTCAGATGATATATGGAAGATGCAAATTATGGTTATACGTAAGGCCAGGTGAGTTTTGTTTAGTTGGTTCTACACTAGCGGCACGCTATGATGGCCGGTTTGACACATTACAATAGTGATGTGGAATGTCAATTTATTCTCGAACAAAAAACAATTAAGTTTTGTTTTTGTACCTGATTAAATAGGTTTAATAAAACAAAAATGTATATGTTTATTTAATTTATTTGAACGAACTGAATATTTGAACGAAAATGAATATACATACTTTATATGCACACAAGAAACATATGAATACAAAAGATACCAAAAAAGGTGCCACAAAAGGCCATAATTAATCAGATTCGTCCATACTACTATTTTCACTG
Source organism: Melanargia galathea (assembly GCA_920104075.1). Taxonomy (NCBI): domain Eukaryota; kingdom Metazoa; phylum Arthropoda; class Insecta; order Lepidoptera; family Nymphalidae; genus Melanargia; species Melanargia galathea. The sequence continues at coordinate 5,827,923 of OV049867.1, forward strand.
TCGTCACTGCTATCATCACATACATTAATAATTATATGTTCGTTTTCTATAATATTATCTATTTTCACATCTCTTTCATAATCTTCCCTTATTAATTTAACAGTTCTATTCACAACCTTTTCCCAGTCTCCTTTAGTCACATGTTCACAAGCTTCTTCTAATAATTTTAGCATTTTTTTTGTGGTAAATGGGGGTTCTGTATTGTGTCTTGCAGCATATCCCTTAATTTGAGCCCACACCAACTCAATCGCATTATACTCACAATGGTAAGGCGGTAACCGTATAACTCTGTGCCCATGTTCTAATGCTATTTCGTCAATGACGTATCGGATCTTGGTTGGTTTGTTTTCTTTTAAAAGACGTACTAATTCCGCTTTTAACATATTCATGTTTGCATCTACGCCATTTTTACGAAGCCATGCGACGATATCAGCTTTCTTTTGGGATTGGGCAGGTGGCTTGTCAATTTGCATCGAGTGGTATGGGGCGTTGTCCATAATTATAATAGATGGTTCAGGGAGGCTACACAACATTGAGGTAAACCATTCAGTAAACTTTTCTCCATTCATGTCTTCATGATAGTCTCCAGTGGTTTTTGACGCAAAAGCCATGAGAGAACCTTCGACAAACCCGTTGATGGTTCCGGCGTGACAAATTATAAGTCGCGATCCTTTTCCTACAGGAACTTTGGAAGTAGATGCTGCTGTGTCATCGTTCCAAGAACGGCCTACAGTATGGTTAGCATTAAGCCATGTTTCATCCAAGAACACAACATTTTGCCAATTTTTGATTTCTTTCACTTGCCGTAAAAAAGTATACCTTGCCATCGCTATATCAAATCTTTCCATCAATATTTTGCGTTTGTTACATTTTTTGTATCGAAATCCAATGGTCTTCAAAATCTTCGTTAAAGAACTTTCCCCACCGAAGAATAATCCAGCTTCCTTCAGTGAATGCACCAACTTTTTTCTTGTTGGATACTCCTTCTGTAAATAGTAGCCGTAAACATGTCTTCGGATAGCATCGGCATCAAAGCTATCGATGCCTACGACTGGTTTTGCTCGTTTTCTCTTTTTTGGTGTGTGAAGTTTATTTTCTTCTGTGCCAGTCTCGCCATATTTTTTTTTAGTTATCCGTCTAACAGTTCGTTGTCCAATATTAAGCGCATCAGCTACGCGTTCAACCACTGACGTTATAGGTAAAATTGGCCCTCCATTTTGAGCTTCACGATCGAAATAGTTACGAAGGCGTATTACGAACTCACGTGTCTGACTATTTAGAACAGTTCTCTGCGTACGTTCGGTCATATCGACGAAATCCACAACAAAGGGCTTGAACAGAGTCCAAATTAACGAGCAAGGGTCAACAGTAATGCAGTATCAATATTTGAAATCCAAAGCCAGGTCAAAACTATATCACAATCGCATTGCACTGACAGTTTATACTTTTCGAAGCAACGTCAATTCGAAACTGCTTTGTTTTGCATTGAGCATTGACGCGAGTTTGCCGGAGGTAGTAGTTGTGCTAGCCAGCGATCCTATGTGACGATCGTATTAGATTCCATTTTTAAAAATTTATTGATATTTTTTTGCGATTTCAGAGGTTTGTCCACATAGTGAAAATTGTTCATATTCACAAGTACATTCACCCCTTAAATGGTGCAAACTGATTTTTCTACACTTGTATACATTTAAGAAATCAATTTAATAAATAAATTTTGAGTCCTAAACCTAAAACTACATTCGATAAAATTTATGAATCTCTGCACATCACTATCGTCAATAAAGTAATACAATTATTTCCTTCAAAGTCGTTATCAATTAATACGGAACTTCATGAGCGGACAAACGTCAAACCGGCCATCATAGCGTGCCGCTAGAGTAGGTACTAATATGTATATTTTAGTTGGATAGTTAAGTTTTTGTTTATCTATACTATCTATCTGTACTTAATATAATAAAGCTGAAGAGTTCGTTTGTTTGAACGCGCTAATCTCAGGAACTACTGGACCGATTTCAAAAATTCTTTCACCGTTGGATATGTCCGTGATCCCTGAGTGCTATAGGCTATAATATTATGTACCACGGGCGAAGCCGGGGCGGACCGCTAGTACTAATATAATAAAACGGAAGAGTTTGTTTGTTTGAACGCGCTAATCTCAGGAACTATTAGACCGATTTCAAAAATTCTTTCACGTTGGATATGTAACGCGCTAATCTCAGGAACTATTAGACCGATTTCAAAAATTCTTTCACGTTGGATATGTACGTGATCCCTGAGTGCTATAGGCTATATATATAATTATTATGTACCACGGGCGAAGCCGGGGCGGACCGCTAGTATTCTATAGCTTAGAATGCCATCACCTGATGGTGAGTGACACTGCAGATTAAGATAAAAGCGAGCTAACCTGCAAGAGTTTTTATTAAATCCATATCTACCCCTGATCGGTTTCTACGCGGCATCGTACCGGGTGCCGGAACGCTCGCTAAATCGAAACCGACTCGTATTCTATCTCATTCTCTCGCAAGCTAAAATGAATATGTTTGTCTCTTTTTATACTTGTATTCTATCTCATTCTCTCGCAGGCTAAAATGAATGTTTGTCTCTTTTTATACTTGTATTCTATCTTATTCTATCGCTAGCTAAAATGAATATGTTTGTCTCTTTTTATACTTGTATAATGTATTCCATCTCTTTCTCTCGCAAGCTAAAATTAATGTTTGTCTCTTTTTATACTTGTATTCTATCTCATTCTCTCGCAAGCTAAAATTAATGTTTGTCTCTTTTTAATTTTATACTTGTATTCTATCTTATTTTCTCGCAAGCTAAAATGAATATGTTTGTCTCTTTTTATACTTGTATTCTATCTCATTCTCTCACAAGCTAAAATGAATATGTTTGTCTCTTTCTGGTGTCGATTTTTCGTTCCATCGAATTTTCAAATCACAACCATCCTAAAGAATTTTAACTTCAAAAACTTACGTGAAACCATTATACTTGTAACGTTTGAAGGTCCGAACCGACCGAGCGTGGAACCGCGCCCCGAACGCGGGTCGTCCGAGAACTGCCGAGGCTCGTCATAGAGGAAGTGCCACCTGAAGTACAACTGGAGGAAATTCAGAAGGTAGGTACTTTTTTTAGCCCGCCAACCCGCATTGGAGCAGCGTGGTGGGTCTAAGATCTAAATCCCTCTCTCCAATGAGAGAGGAGGCCTGTGCCCAGCAGTGGGGCGTTGAAAAAGACTGTAGTGGTGGTGGTACCTTTTTTAATTGACTTTAAAACAAGTGTCGATAATCTAAATTCTAAACCATTGAAAGTTTAACCGTACCGTACCGTGGTGAAGTACCACACACTCATCATCATCATCATGATCAACCCATTACCGGCTCACTACAGAGCATGGGTCTCCTCTCAGAGTGAGAAGGGTCTTGGCCATAGTCTACCACGCTGGCCAAGCGGATTGGCAGACTTCACACACCTTTGAGAATGTTATGGAGAACTCTCAGGCATGCAGGTTTCCTCACGATGTTTTCTTTCACCGTTAAAGCAAGTGATATTTAAATACTTAAAACGCACATAACTCCGAAAAGTTAGAGGTGCACGCCCCGGGAACCCACGACCTCCGATTAGAAGACCGACTTCTAACGTCCTAACCACTAGGCTAATACTAATACATAAACCACACACTAATACATAATATCTTAAAATTACTAAACAGATTTTGATGACACTTGCACTGTTTCCCAAATTGAAGTAAATGTAAGCCAATAAAAAAAGAATGGTCACAATCCGATTAATAGTTTCCGAGAAATCTACGGACAAACAAAGTACAAACATACATTTACAAAAAAAAATCCACTCACCAATAATATTATGAATGAATTGTAAGCCAGTTTTTACTATCCGAAATTGTCTATCAGAAAAAAAAACGATAAATCTATATACTAATATTATAAAGCTGAAGAGTTTGTTTGGTTGAACGCGCTAATCTCAGGAACTACTGGACCGATTTCAAAAATTCTTTCACCGTTGGATATGTACGTGATCCCTGAGTGCTATAGGCTATATATTATGTACCACGGGCGATGCCGGGGCGGACCGCTAGTTACTCATAAGTTTTATCAAATAAATTGCTCGTTTTTACAGAACACTCGTAACACGGTCGCTCGAATCGAAGACATCACACTGAGAGAACCAACTCTGCCAGAAATACGGACGATAGAAGTAAGTATATGTACATAATAATTATTATTATTGATTACTGATTTCTTACCAGTTCTTTTCAGTAGAATCAGCTTTTAGAACCTGTGGTAGTCTTGACTCTTGAGTTATTATGAAATACATAATTTTGATTTTTTTACAATCCCAGCAATAAGCGCTTCAAGAGGAATCGGTGGGTACATGTTTAAAAAAAAACCGGTCATGTGCGAGTCAGACTCGCGCACCGAGGGTTCCGTACTCCAGAAGTATAAGTACAATCTGTTTTTTTCATTAGTTTGTCTTAAAAGGTAAGTTGCTAATTAAGCTAGGCCTCTAAATTGTATGAGCGTTCATACAACTCAGAGGTCTATCTTAATTGGCTAATTATGTATGTATGGGGACACCCTTTAATTTCCAACTTTTTTTAGTTTTTGGAATTTTTCCTTTATTTGTGCTGTAAGACCTGGCTATTTGCCGAATTTCGTAATTCTAGGTCAAGTGGAACTACCATTCAGGTTTTCGACCCAAAACCTATAGGGTACTTCCGGTTGACCTAGATTTGTCAATTTTGGTTAAAAGCAAGGTCTTACAGATCTAAAGGAAAAATTCCGAAAAATAAAGAGAGTTGAAAATTAAGGTAAATTTTGGTACTTACAAGTTTTCGTGAAAATCTAAATTTGCCCATATCTTTTTATTGTGTGGACTGTTTATACACCTAATAGGGACTATAGACCTTAGTATCTGGTATTTTCAACTTGCTAGGTCCACCCGTTCCTGAGAAAATCGGTGGTGACACACGGACAGACGGACAAGAAAGTGATCTTATAAGGGTCCCTTTTTTACCTTTTGAGGTACGGAACCCTAACAATAAAATTTTATCATGTTATTTAACCAGAGGTGGTAGATAATGAAATGCTAAAGCGACATCTAGTTTTCTTCGATAGCGATTGTTGAAACGTGCGACATCCACGGGTTGATCAAATTGTAACGTGTAATCCACCATGTGCGATGTAATACCCAATCCAGACCCGCGAGACGCCTCCTAGAGGCTCTCGGCACGAGTGCTAGCCATCCTGACTCGATCCTCGCGTCCTTTGACTCGCACCCGAAAAACCTTGCCTCGCCTCGCTGTCGCTCCATACAAGTGATTATTATTGATGAGATACCATAAAAAAACGTGGAAAAAAAAAGATTTTACAAAAAAAATGCATTTTTTGTGCAATACCCAGTTTTGACCAAAAGAGAACAGTGATTGCAAAAAAAAAAATTCCTGTATTTTTTTAAAGTTCGTATCGCAATTCAAATAAAATCACCTGACGCTGGAGGTCAACGGACGTTGCGTTACCTACGAGTAGATACCTACCATTCTTGAGATACCTCCCTATGACAAAATATGGTTATTGGTTTTGGATTGTGTTTAGGTAGTATAATATTAACGCTAAGTTTTCGATAGCTGTCCCCTTATGCCCTGTATATGATAAACTTACAGGATGGTTTCGGAGAGCTCAATCAAAACCCCGTAGAGATGATGCTGGCTCAGGAGGTGTCGGTGATGCAGCAGAGCGCGCTCGACCTGCCGCTCGAGACCACCGACAAGTCGCACGACAAGTCCCGCCTCGCGCCGCACGACACCGCGCAAATGGAGAGGATATCCGAACACGATATCTCGCTGTTTAGAAAATGTAAATATCCATACAGTATACTAAGTACGACTTCACACCTCGACCGACTTTGTCGGTACACAACCAACAAGTCAAGACTTCACCTGACTTTTTATATATATGTTAGAGTTAAAGTGATTAATTAGGTTTTATACATAATGACTGGCTATTATAAATAATCTCAAAATTGTCAAGATTTTATTCATAAGACCATGTCAAACCAGATATTATTCATAATAGCAGGTCAACATTGGTCAAAATGATAAATACGGCCCATCTTGCTTCCCCTCCCGCATCTCATTCCTTTGTGGTTTCCGTTTTTGAACCCAATTTTTTTTTTTAATATTTTTCATTTATAAATTTTTCTATTTTTTATTGTTACAGCTGCAGTGGAAGCGCCATCGCTTGCAAATTTTGAACAAGGTATTAACTATAGAACATTTTTTTTACATTTAAAATTATATGCCTAGTCCGCCATTTAATCCCGCATTTTCCTACAGACATTCCTGTAATACCCGAAATCCCGCAACCCGAACCGATCGCTCCTGAACAACAAAAGTTAGTCGGTTTTACTGTTGGTAATGAGTTAGTGACAGTAGATAGATCAGACAATCGTTTTCCTTGATCCACATCTTCCTCTTTTCCTTCCATTTTCTGTATTCAATCTATCTGTAATCTGTCGATAAGTTACTTAGGATCTGTTTCACCTTCTGATAAGTGTCGGATAGCGTAAACGTAAGTTTTGTCGCTTTCTTACTGTATGATTACAACTGTATCCAACACTTAGCAGATGGTGAAACAGACCATTCCAAGACATTGTTATTTGTTAAAAAATGTGTATATATACTGAGGCTTTTGCTGTACTGCGCCACAAATATTTATATTTATTTATTTATTTTATTTATTGAACAGAAAATATTGTAAGATGTTGACAATTTGCAGCCCAAATAGACCGTAGTCTGTGCTAGGGCTGACAAAATTAAAATATCGAAATACCGCTTTAAAATACCGAATAAATGATTATTTATGTATATTTTATTTAAAGCTTTAGACATAAGTATTACTATTGAATTCTATTAATGTTTTTAAATATCGATTTGAATTGTTTTTTTTTAACATGAAAATTTTATCTCAATAACAGCCAAGTAACTGAACCTTTGCAAGAAGTCCAAATCGAAGCACCCGCCAGACAAAATGAATCCGAACAGATTGTACTGGAGGTAAGTAAACTACAACGCTAGTTTTACTTTGCGCAAAATCCTATCTAAATCTAAATCCACGCGAACAAAGTCGCGGGCAACAGCTAGCATGAAAAAATTGACTACTGACTGAAATGCTCTTTATTGTTTATGCCTATGAATAAATATATATGTCCTGGATATTACTAATATTGTTCCAAGTCGGCCGGTAAATATTCAAGAATAAGGATCAAAATGGCGGTACAATTCACATTTTTAATTGCGGCTTGGAATCTATTTTCAGCCGAATTGTCTATGAAAAATCGATCGTTAGAGTCAAGAAAGGATATTTATTTTTTAAATTTTTTTGAGGGTACTCCACTACTCACAATCGTTTGTAGAAAAAATTGACGAGACAGTTCCGACCATAGAGATAATAATAATAAGTAGAGTAGGCATACCTACCTTAAAAACGTGCCAAAAATACACTCACACACGCACAATCCCCCAACCTAAAATGGCGCGTGTTCATTGTGATGTCTCAAGTTGTGCGTGTGTGAGTGTTCATGTATACATTTTAGGGAGGCCATCTTAAGGGAAGTGCATTAAAATTTCTGCCACGATCTGTTTTATTGTTATGTTTAAAAATGTAGTGTTGTCTCTTACACACTTATGAAAATTTTGATAAGCTTAAGCTATTTTCCGATCCACTATTTTCTATAGGACATTATGCCAAGTCCTCTTCTTGTTGGTCTATGGTTCCGACTAACCGATCGTTGAATAATTTTTTTACGCGGGTAGTTATTGGAATAAAGCCACAATGAAAAAGTTGCATTTAGGTATAGTGCGCGTGTGATCTCCGAGTGTTGAATATAAATGTAAATGTATTTAAGCGTATCGTATCTCGCTTTTGAGTGCCGGTTAATTGGTGAAATATATATTTTCGGGTGGTTATAAAGCAGATTAATTGAACGCTTTCATTACTGCTTTCGTAAAGTGTGTGCTTCACTTGGTGAAATATATATTTTCGGGTGGGTATAAAGCTGATTAATTGAAAACTTAGTGTGTGCGTCATAAAGTATGGCGTCTCAAAAATCTCTCGACTTGATCAACGTGATAATTATTAAAGAGATTTTGGACTACACGAGACAAGTACTTCGGGCCTTATCCGCCTCGAGAGTAGAGGCCGTAAATAGACACGACTCGATTTACGCCTTCTTCGGAGGAAAGTTGGATGAATTTGAACGGAAGCTGAAGACTCCCGCTCTGACGGTGTTTTCTCCACTGAAAGAACACTGCGAGTCTAATATTGAGTGGTTGAGAAGAGAGTTGGTGTTGATCGCGGCGAGCCAGCGAGGGTTCCACGACACTGTCGTGTGGGTGGCGGCGCGCGACGGGACCCGACACCGAGTCCAATCCGAGTCGGGTCTCGCCAACATCCCAATTGAGTCTACAGCTTTGGAACAAGACCAGACTAAGACTCCATTTACTAAGGTACAGTAAATGCGTAGGACTGAGATCTATAGAGCTCACTCTGATTCGTCGTCCTCAACCGCTGGACTTCAATGTCCACTGCTGGACGTAGGTCTCTTGTAGGGACTTCCACACGCCGCGGTCTTGCGCCGCCTGTATCCAGCGACACCCTGTGACTCTTTTGATATCGTCGGTCCACCTAGTGGGGGGTTTGCCAACACTGCGCTTTCCGGTGCGAGGTCGCCATTCCAGCACCTTGGGACCCCAACGTCTATCGGTTCTTCGAACTATGTGCTCTGATTACTCAGACTCAAGTTAGAGTTAAAATGAGACAGATTTATGTCAAGGATATATTTATGTTCCGTTAACTGTTTCTTGAGTCTAATCAGGCATACTACGCTCTACAGATCTCAGTCGAACTTTCCTCTGTGGTCGAACGTCGCGTCGCTTATAAGTATTTGTAATGTGATTCCGGTTATAAAAATACCTACTACCAGGGACTGAATAACCGGAATTTAATGGTAGTTTTATTTAGCGGTAATGGGCCTACCCTTTTAATAAAAGTACCGAATTGTTTAAATACCTATAATTTCGGTACCGCTTCATTTCGGTACCTCTTTATTTCTGTACCTTTATATTTCAGTTTACCGGTACCGAAATAAAATTTCGGTACCGAAATTTTATTTCGGTACCGCTATTTATATCGATATTTTTATCTAATAAGGCTTTACTTTGATGTGCCGTTGAATGAATCCCACCACTTCGGCATTCTATATTCTTTAATATTCTTATTTTTAGATTAAAATTAGCATTTGGAATTTCTTAAAATCCTTACGTTTTAACAAACACAGGAACCGACGGGAAGCGGGGGACGCGCGGCGCGCGGCACGTGGTCAAATTCTTCACCCCCGCGCGCGCACCTTTTCGTATTTTTTCGGTACCGAAATCGCAAAGCGGTTAAATAAAGGTATCTTTTATAAAGGTTGAGATTTCGGTACCTATTTTGTACCGGTATGATAACGGTGGTATGTACCGGTATGCTCTACCGCTTTCAGTCCCTGCCTACTACTATTATTGTGTCGTGTGTAACCTAGTAAAAAAACTATGTTTCGGTCTTGAAAGTTTTTATTTTTCACCCGCAAAAAAAATTTATTGAACTTTCGACAGCGCAGACATTGGGTATATAAACGCCCTCTCTTTCAAATTCCCTGACTTGTGTACCTACATTAAAATGTAACTGTTACGTACAGTGATAATCTAAAAAGATTGACAGTTAAATCAACTTCAGCACACACTCAACTGTCCATATCTCGAAAACTACTGAACCGATTTTGATGTAAACTTGCACTAGTAGCGAGTATACGAAATCTCGATCTTGACGTTTGGTATATTATTCTTAAAAGGTCGTGGTGTTTTCAGGACTTGGAGGAAGAGCCGCCGCAGAAGAGAAGGAAACTGAAGAAGCTAATAGTCGACCAGAGTATTAAAATAAGCGGCGCCCACTTCGCCGCGCGCGTCGCCAACAAGGACGTGGAACTGCGCTGCGATGTGAGCGCTAGATTTTTTAACCCCCGACGCAAAAATGAAGGGGTGTTATAAGTTTCACGTGTGTGTGTGTGTCTGTCTGTTCCCCTGTGGCGCTCAAACGGGTGGACCGTTTTGAATGCGGTTTTTTTTTGTTTGAAAGGTGAATTAGTCGAGAGTGTTGTTAGCTATGTTTGAAGAAAATCGGTCCAAGATGGCCGACCCTACAAAATGGCGGATTACATATTTTTTCACAACTCCCTTAATATGGGTATCAAATGAAAGGGCTTGACTAGTAGAATAGCACCATTGCAAATCCAAGATGGCCGCTGCCACAAAATGGCGAGTGTCGGGGGTTTTTAAATTTTCGATTTATACTTGTCTATGGGGAGGGTATACTATCTATTGTAGTTTGGATGCCTCGTTGGTCCAGTGGTCAGCATATCCGACTGCAGACCACGTGGTCCCGGGTTCGATTCCCGGGTCGGGCAAATTATTGTTAGGTATATGGGTTTTTCTGTCTAGAAATTCTCAGTGCCAGCCCGGAGTTGGTAGTTGGCGGTGTTTCACCCCCGCGCCTCGGAGAGCACGTTAAACAGTGTCGGTCATTATCACTATCATGTGACAATAGTCGTTAAAGCCCACCAAAAATTGGAGCAGTGTGGCGGGTCTAAGCTTTAAATCCCTCCTGTGAGAGAGGAATGTGTCCAGCAGTGAAAAGGCTGTAGTGGTAGTTTGGATGCAGTTGAATGGAGTTCAAGGATGCGAATGTCAGCTGCGTCGCAGCATGCGGAGGGAGCACATGTCTGCGTCAACTGCCCTGCCCTGCACTGTACTGTGCTGTGCTGTGTCGCCTGCTTCTCAGCATACGCCTTGCCTAACTGTCGATCAACTATGCGTGCAGTGGGCGTGTAGGCCGTGATAGCCTAGAGCTCAGCGGTCCAGACTTCGGCCTCCCCTTCGGGGGGACCGAGTTCGATCCTCGGCGCGCACCTCAACTTTTAAGCAATCAATGTGGCTAATTCTGTTGTACGCAATCTCTAAACTTAAACTAAATTGACAGGTTTAAAAATAGTTCTATCCTTTTCTGCAGGGAACATTGTGAAAGAGATAGCAATCGATTTAGAGCTGTCATTTTAGTTTAGATTTAGAGAATGTGTACAACAGAATTGGCCACATTGAACACTTAAAGTCGAAGGAAAACATCGCGAGGAAACCTGCATGCCTGAGAATTCTCTATAACATTCTCGAAAACTCTTGAAGTCTATCGATTCGCGCTCCTCCTCGTGGACTAAGATCTGAGCCCTTCTCGTTCTAAGAGGAGACCCGTGCCCTGTAGGGGGCCGGTGATGGGTTGATAATGATGACGGCACAACCTATGTTCACAGAGTGTAAGTCAAGATAAAATAGTTGTGGGCGCTCCGGTACCCGCCGCGCTGTTGCTGAGCCGCGCGCGGCCGGCGGCCCGGCTCGGCCGCGCGCTCGCCGCCGCGTACGCCAGGGGATACGTCGAGGACGTCGAGGTAACGTTCGTATTACCCGTAGAATCGAGGATAGAACCGCCGAGTGCGAGGAAAACGCGTGTCAAATTGATGCATGAAGTAGGTACAGCCCCCGGCACGTAAGTCGACCGGTGACCTTCAAGTGCGCGCAGCGTCGTGCGAGTGAGCGGGACACAATACGATTGGAGAGCCAATCAGCGCTTACGAGGGATCCGCGAGAGCTAATCAGTGCTTACGAACGATCCTCACGCCCTCCCCGCGACCCCCTCATACCACGAGATACCTCATTTTCGACTTCTGTGCATTGAAGGTCACCGGTCGACTTATATTACGCGGGTTATACGTAGGTAGGTAATATATTTGATGCATAAAAATAACTGTAAACACTGAAGTTCAGAAATTGCTATGTGTGCTAGATGTGCATCAATGAGTAAACCGAATACTTTCAAAATTACCGCGCCCGATTCGAACCTATTTATCTTGGAAATAATTTCGAGTTGGCTGGTTATATTTATTTAGGTACTCTCCTTGGCTTCGCCTCACCCCGGAGCGAATTCAGGCTACGCTCTACGTGTGAGGCGACTGTGTGGAGCCGGCGTAAAAGTCTATTGCCTATTAGTACAAGTTGAATAGAAGCAGGCGTTACTTTGCGGAATTCCATGATATACAATGAATATAAAATTACTTTGCTATAATCCGCTAACAGTGACTTTGTAAGCACAACACCGCACAAATTCACCACAAAATGAACTCGACGATCGTTTCGCTCCGACACCGTAGCATCTTCAGATGTTGACTGCACAACGGACGATTGCAACGGACGATTGTGAAGTCAACATCTCCTGAAGATGCTCCGGTGTCGGAGCGAAACGATCGTCGAGTTCATTTTGTGGTGAATTTGTGTGGTGTTGTGCCTACTTTGTCACTGTTAGCGGATTATAGCAAAGTAATTTTATATTCATTGTATACTATTACAAGTTTATACCTAGCTTAGGGACGATCGGTTTCTGTATACCTATCTTTTAAACATTAGACTAAGAATTTCATAAGGTATACCTACTATGCAGATTTTTACTTGTAACATTATACTAATAATTTCGTTATACCTCTCTCTCGTTTGTTATGTTTTTTGAACAGTAGTATTTTTATTTATTTATTCCAGGAAGAGGAAGCTATGGTCCAAAGACCTGTGATTCAAGAACCGATCGACGTGGAAATACAAACAGTCGACAATACTGTTCAAGACAAGACTATTCAAGACAAGACTATTCAAAACAAGACTATTCAAGACAAGACTATTCAAGGCAAGACTAATCGAGAGCCAGACGCCCAAGAGCATATACAACAAATATCCAACATAGATGTAGAGGCCGCACAAATCGAAATGGCGGACTTGCCCACGCAGAAAGTGCTGACTGTCTCGCAAGAGAACCGCATCGCTGATGCTGACAACACGGTAACATTCTGTTCACTAGCTTCGCTTCCCTGCTTCGTATATATCCTTGAGGGTATAGACCTCTTCGCGAATTGAGCGAATTTAATTTACTGCAGCGGCATCCACTCCGAATATTTCCAAATAATGAGGTCATAAAAATTATTATTAAAAATTAAAAAATATTATTTTATGATTACCAGCTGATTTTTTGTATACATTCTAGTAAATATTTTTTAATGAAATGGCAACGTAGTCCTACAAACGTACCACTAAGGTACTTTTTCCAGCGAATCGAAATGTTAGACACTTGCGCACTGGAGTAGCCACCTCCATCGAGAATTTTCACAGAGGAAAAACTAGTTCGTCTCGTTGAAACGAACCTACTCGCGAAGATTCAGCCTGTTATTAGTCACTAAATAAAATAGGCGGCGGCTGCCGGACCAAGATAGATTTATATTATGGTCAAGGATATAATATTTATGTCCCGTTTCGACTCTGTCTCGAGTGTACTGGTAGAGTCAGAGACCAGTACGCTCTATAAGTCTCACCCGCCGACTTCGCACGGGCAGTGATCACTCGCTACTTTCCCACCGCTTTTTACCCCCCGACGCAAAAACGACGGGGTGTTTAAATTTGACGTATCTGTGTGTGTGTGTGTGTGTCTGTTCCCCTGTGGTGCTCAAACGGGTGGACCGATTTGAATGCGGTTTTTTTTTTGTTTGAAAGGTGAATTAGTCGAGAGTGTTGTTAGCTATGTTTGATGAAAATCGATCCAAGATGGCCGCCGCTACAAAATGGCGGATTACATATTTTATCACAACGCCCTCAATATGGGTATCAAATGAAAGGGCTTGACTAGTAGAATAGCATTATGCAAATCCAAGATGGCCTCCGGTACAAAATGGCGAGTGTCGGGGGTTTTTTAAATTTTTAATTTATACTTGTGTTATATCTCAAAGGAATTAGGCATTTTCGATGAAAGCTTCCAGGCGGCTCGACTTTTTTCGACTCTTTTAACAATATCGTCATATTTCAACCGATTTACACAAAACCTTAACAAATTATACACCTAAACCTACCTCGTGAATCACTCTATATATTGGTGAAAACTGCATGAAAATCCGTTCAGTAGTTTTTGAGTTTATCGCGAGATAGTTCTCTTGGAAGTTAACTGTATACTTTTGTCCTCAGCCGAAACGAAGGCGCCAACTGCGATCATCTTCCAAGGCTGTACCGGAAATAGGTTTGTAGCTGACATCTATTAAGTATTTTCTATTTAATTTATTTATTAACCGTCTTCAAAAAAAGGAGATGATCAATTCGACACGTACATTTTGTAATATTATTGGAATCGCAATATACTCCAAAGTCAAAGTCAACTAAACTTTATTCAAAATTGATACACTGTACACTTTTTGAAAGTCAATTTAAGAATATTGAGGTAATGGTGATAATTATTTACGAAAACAAACTACGAGGGTTCCAAACGCGCTCTGGGGGGTTATTCTGTAACTTAGTTAGCAACTGAAAATAGTTGCCAACTAATTAGTTCGTTATACATTGCTGCTTTACTGTGTAAAATTATGAAAACACTTTATATTTCCCACAGTAAAGCAGCAATGTATATCAAACTAATTCGTTGGCAACTATTTTCAGTTGCTAACTAAGTTACAGAATAACCCAGCTGGTCTGATTATCATATTAAGGGCTTCCTAACAAATAAAAAAAAATTATCTGTGTATGTTTGTCTACGCATTTCTCCCAAACTATTAATCGTATTGTGATCATTCTTTTTAATGGCTTATAACTTGTGTGCTAGAACTTAGAAGTGGTCACAACAATAATGCATCAACGTAGTGTGAACCGTCGACCTCTCGGATCTCAGTCGGCTTCTTATCCATTGAGCTATTGAGGCTCACAGACAATGTGACTTATGCCCGTTTTCACTAAACCTAGGAGACGCCTAAATCGGATGCTTAGATATTTAGGACATGCCTAGGGGAAAAAAACGTTTCACCAACCCTTAGGTGATGCCTAACGACGTTAGGCGCCAACTAAAGTTACGACACCGATTGGGCGGTGCGTAATGCTAGGCAACCCATAAAATGACAGTTAGGTATGACATCTGCCGCTCAGATTCATATTTGTTTTCTATTTTCGTGGTCATTTTGTGTTTGCTATCCGTATATTATTGTCTTTTTAATTAAATTAACTTTTAATATGAGTTCAGAAAATATATTAGAATTTTTGGAGTTTTTAAATAATGTAAATGATCTGGACATCCGTTCTTATGCTAGACCAAGAGTGATTGGACCTAGAATGAATAACATCCAAAATTAATATGATGTATCTTTTTCAAAAGATACAGAATGTTCAAAAACATAGTGTTGTTAATATTATATCTTATGTTATTAATAAGTAAAATTGCGAAATAAACTATCGATATTCGGCCGTTTTTTTTTATTCAATTCCAAAGTTTATACACAAAATACGTCGCGTAAGATACAGGATGCAGGCACAGGCCACAGAGAAAGACTATCTGTTAAACGTCAAATAGAAAAACTGACAGTTTTTGTACACTCAGAGTATGTATAGACAGCGTGAAACAAAAATTCATAGACAAGTTTAGGCAATTCAAAGCTTAGGAATTGCCTAGTGAAAATGGATTGGTGAAACGTAAATGTATGCCTAGGGATCTCCTTAGATTAGGCATTACTTAACTAGGCGTTGCCTTGTTCGTTGTTAGTGAAAACGGGCATTCATGTTGATTTTAAATTTATTTTTTTCAGAAGCGAACAAAGAAAATATTCCTGGCGCTGAAAATATACCCGTTCAGGAGCATACTATGTTCGGTAAGGAATACATACATATATTTTTAACCGACTTCAAAAAAGGAGGTTCTGTATTTGACCCGTATGTATGTATATTGTATATACTAATATAATACTACTAAAAAAAAAACTTAAACTTCTATACTTAATATAATAAAGCGGAAGAGTTTGTTTGTTTGAACGCTCTAATCTTAGGAACTACTGCTGGGTTATTCTCTAACTTAGTTAGCAACTGAAAATAGTTGCCAACGAATTAATTTGATATACATTGCTGCTTTACTGAGGGAAATATAAAGTGTTTTCATAATTTTACACAGTAAAGCAGCGATGTATATCAAATTAATTCGTTAAAAACCCCCCTGGACCGATTTCAAAAATTCTTTCACCGTTGGATATGTAAGTGATCCTTGAGTGCTATAGGCTATATAATATGTACTACGGGCGAAGCCGGGGCGGACCGCTAGTTGTACATATTATGTATGTTCGCGATTATCTCCGCAACTTATGAATCGATTTTGAGTTTTGACGATTTTTTTTTAATTATTTACGAACCAAATACTTTTCTGTAATGAACTTTAAAAAATAACTGAAAACTCAATAGAGTTCAAAAATTAAAACACAGACAGACGATCACTTCGTATTTTCATATACTACAAGTCCATACTAGTATTAAAAATGCGTAAGTGTGTCTGTCCGTTACCTTGTCACGGCTCACCCGCTATACCGATCTCGACGCAATTTCACTCAGCGATAGCTCGCATTCTGGAGACAAAAGGAACACTTTGTTTTTCTCAAATTGTAATTATTTCACATATTCACTTATCCTTTCAGAGAGGATCCCTCGCGCGAGCGTACCGACGGAGGCAACCGAAAGCTCCGTCCAACAGCTGACCGCGATGCTGCGACAGTCGGGGCTGGCCGACGCGCGCGATCCGACTGCCGACGTGCGCGAGCCGACGGCCGACGTGCGTGAGCCGACGGCCGACGCGCGTGAGCCGACGGCCGACGCGCGTGAGCCGACGGTCGTTGCGCGCGAGCCGACGGTCGCCGCGCGCGATCCGACGGCCGCGCAGGCAGCGACCAGCGCCCGGAAGAGGCCGACCGACGGCAGCGACGGCTCGGAGACGCCGTTGGGCAGCTTGGACCGGACCAAGGTGTCGTTGGGCGATTCCGACAGAACTACAGACTCGAAGAAATTCATTGAGTTAGTATTTTGTTTTTTTTTTTTTTAGTGAAATGTCTTCACCCGCGTCGGCTCGGTCACCTAAGGAGCGGTATACACGAGAAGGAAGTTTTTGAGTAAAGGTGGTCAAAAATGTCGGATTGGATATTGATTCTAAAAATTGTGATGAGTGACGCAGTTTTTACACGTATACTCGACGATATTTCGCCGTGTACGATATGATCTTCCTTCCGATGAAGCATGCCGATGCATGTGACGAGGTTTCAGCGCAATAGCAAAATGCGGGGCTTATAGTGTAGGGTATTTGACTAATTTTTGGAAATTGTTTTAAATTATTCTTTATTACTTATTAAAACACACTACATTGATATTTTTCGCAATATCTACAGTATTAAGAATTAAATCAATGATAAAGTTTAAGTTTTGAAAACCACGCCAAAAACGACATTTCTGATCACATGATACGCGTGACATCACAAATCGCTATGCAAGTCACTTCTCTCGCTCGCTCCTTTTCGGAACTCGGTGCGTGCGACAGAGACGCTACGCAAGGCGACTGCTGTATCGTAATGTTTTAAATTGTTATACCTACTCATTTTAATATCAATCTTATTCTTTCAAGTATAAAGTTTAGTTTCGGTTGACTTGATAAACTTCAATTATAACAACCAAGTTACGTGCAATCGAGTGACGTCACAAATCGCTATGCAAGTCACTTCTCTCGCTCGCTCCTTTTCGGAACTCGGTGCGTGCGACAGAGACGCTACGCAAGGCGACTGCTGTATCGTAATGTTTTAAATTGTTATACCTACTCATTTTAATATCAATCTTATTCTTTCTAGTATAAAGTTTAGTTTCGGTTGACTTGGTAAACTTCAATTATAACAACCAAGTTACGTGCTATCGAGTGACGTCACAAACAATCCCAGAGCGTTCACGTTCCTGATAAAATTTCAAAAATTATTATGTTTTATTTCGTGCAAAATATCGCGTAAAATTACATAGTTTAGTGTGATTGAGTGAAATATGTCTTTTTAGGCTATTATCTGATAAGATGACCACAATCAATAGTATATTTTCAATGTTGTCAAATACCCTGTTACATTATCCACCGTCAGAGGCGCCGATATCGTGATAATATTTGACCGCTAAACCAGGCCAACAGTTCAAATTATTTAAAAATTAGACATTTTGTGAGATGGTGATAATAAAAAAAAAACCCGGCTGAGTTTGTTGTGGGCTCTTCTCCGACCAGGGCGCGTTTGGAACCCTCGTAGTTTTAGTTTTAAGTTTTCGTAGTAATTATCACTATTGTCTCACTTTCATGTACTTCTTATATTGACTTTCAAAAAGTGTACAGTGTACCTACTTTGAATAAATGAATTTTGATTAGATTTGATTGGCTAATGTGGGTGTGTGTGTGTCGCAGCGACGAGTGGGGCGTGCAGGGCACCATGCTGAAGATCTTCCGGTGCGCGGCGCGGCGCGTGCCGCAGATCACGGTGCACGCGCTGGTGCGGCGCGGGCCCGCGCGGCCGGGCCTCGAGCGCCTCGCCGCCGCGCGCTGCTTCACCTCCATACTCAGTGAGTTACGCTCTTTGACGTGATAAACGTGTTAGAAATCGATGAACGCCCGCTGCACGCACGAAAAAGCATGACTCACTGTCACGTTCCGCCTGAGCCGAGCGTGCGAGCGAGAGCGCAGAACAAGCGATAGAGAGGCACGATTGGCCTATCTAGCGTCGCCGAACCCGAACCGCGAACCCTACCATTCACACGAAGATTGGTCCGCGGACTTGTCGCCAGCGACAAATCTCGCGCCCTTGAATAGTAGGCCTTAGAATAAAATAGGCCTTTGTTGCTATCTCAACTAGGTGAGAAATATAAAACATTTGATTTGACATTATTAAAATGGAATATCAAAAATGTTTCTTTTATGGTCACGTTGCCTACGTGCCATATACGCTATTGATAGACCTCAGCGGAAAAAATCGCTTTTGGCTTCGCGTTTTATGAAACGCGCCGGGAGTAGGGAGGTAGTATAGAAGAGAATTGTGCGGAAGTGAGATCGCGTTTGGCCGACGTTCGACCTTGTCGATTGTGATTGTAATTCTTATGTTAAATACGGGTACGCACCATGAAAAATGTTTTTGACGTGATAACGTCTTAGAAAGCAATGAACGCCGGCTACACGCATGAAAAAGCAAGAATCATTGTCACGAACTGCGTGCAAGCGGAGCGCGGAACAAGCGATAGAGAGGCGCGATCGGCCTAAGCGTTCGGCTTGTGACGCATTTTGTTTTCTTATGACGTTATCACGTAAAATTATCGTCCGTAAACCGACTTTACAGACAACCAATTTTTTTACATTGTAACTATGTTAGAAAATAACTATATAATAGAATTGTAACTATGTTAGAAAATAACCGCGAAATATTAGTTTATGATTATTATTATTTCAGTCAAAATTCTAATCTCTTTGCTTCGCCCGCCCGGCTATCGTCTAACTAAATTAAGTGTGAACGGGATAATAATTTATTTTGGGCAATATTACTTTCAACAGTAACCTAGATTTATCCATTCGATGCAACGTAATACTGAACATTTTCATTAAAACTGTTTTAATTTTTTCAGAATTACGTTCCCATGACTTCATCAAGGTCATAAAAGACGATGAACATGAAACATTAGAAATAAAACACATCGAGCTCGGGCCGAGACTAACAAAACCGAGACCGACCCAGATGCGTTAATTTGTTTTTAATTTTATTTTAACTATGTTTAACTTTTATTATTATATTGATTTATTGTTAAGATACAATGTGGCTAATTCTCTTGTACACAATCTCTAAAGCTAAACTAAAATGACAGGGCTAAATATATTCTTATCTCTTTCACAACGATACCTGCGGAAAAGGATAGCACTATTTTTAAACCTGTCAATTTAGTTTAGTTTAGAGATTGTGTACAACAGAATTGGCCACAATATTGTGATTTAGCTTTAAAATGTTATTCTGTAGGCAGATATAGCTAGATGATGATTCTCCAATAGGATAGTAGACTATTATTATTGAAAATTGACAATTCAACTATCGCCTTATAAAATGTTTCAACAGAATGCGATGGCTGAAAAACTAATCAAAATCGGTTAACAAACTGCAGAGTAATTCGGTTATGATAGTTTTTCTGTTCTCTTTTCGCAAAACGGACACTTAATTTCTATGAAATTGCGAACTTGTGACGTGAAATAACGAAATTTCATACTGCCTGTCTAATAAGCAATTGTCTAATTTGAATTCTGTTTTTATTGTTCACTAGCGGACCCGGCAGACATCGTCCTGTCCGCTATTAGCGCCACCTACCGGGTCCAATTTTTCTACTTATAAACCTTCCTCTTGAATCACTCTATCTATTTAAAAAAACCGCATCAAAATCCGTTGCGTAGTTTTAAAGATTTAAGCATACATAGGGACATAGGGATATAAGGACAGAGAAAGCGACTTTGTTTTATACTATGTAGTGATTAAAATTTCTTAAGCTTAATATATTATATTATATAGAAAAGCTAAATAAATAAATAGTCGAACACCCTATTGCTTTCGGCAAAATAACCAAATTGATCTTATAATATGATCTTGACTTAAATACAACTACACACGGCTGCGATTTTGTTTTTATAGCTAACTAAATATTTCGCAGCAATAATATTAATGAAGTAACTCAAACAGTAACCTTACGGTCTGTCCCTGTGCAGTATTCCTTACCAACGGTAAAGATTTTAAGTGTTTCTGAGTAGTTATAACCAGTGCCGACAAATTGTTAAATCTCGCTGACCAATTAGTTATCATTATAGTTATAGTCTTTATTTTTCTAATTCATAGTCACAAGTGTTAATTTGCTAAAAAATATTTTTTTGAGCTATTTATTTATGTACTTTTTTGTGTAATTTGACTGTTTTGTTTTTTGTTGTTACTGGCAAAAATGTAATTCTTTGATGACCAAAGAATGTTTTTGCGTACACACTTATGCACTTCAATATGTCCTGCGTGGCTAGATAGTGTCCGTTGAGATTCACCGCCGTGACTGAATTCGATCAGCAGAATATTGTTTTGTTCGAGGTAGCCTTTACAAGAGTGCTTGCCACGAAAAAAGAATGATAGATTTTTATGTGATTTTGATTACTTATAATGTATGATTTATACATATATTTAATAGGTAATTTTTGATTGTTAGCCGGGTCAAAATAGACATTTCAATTAGCAGTAATTCCCACAGAGCTGAATTTTGGTAGAGACCTTGGGTACACCAGTAGGAATAAAGTGTCAAAAGTCCCCATTGATCCCATGTCTGCTAAAAAAGTTATTCAAGGTCAAAATCACAATTTTCGGTTTGTTTGGATTTTTCTCGAAAACGGTAAGTTTTATAAAAACGCAGTCCAGGCAAAAATTGTAGATCATAAAATTATCTACAAAAATATTCTTTATACTTTTTTTCCTAAGAATCACCATTCCTAAGATATCGCCATTCTAAATAAAACCGGTCAAGTGCGAGGTGCGAGGTGCGCGCACCGAGGGTTCCGTACTTCAGAAGTATAAGTACAATCTGTTTTTCATTAGTTTGTCCTAAAAGGTAAGGTGCTAATTAAGCTAGGCCTCTAAATTGTATGAGCACTCATACAACTCAGAGGTCTATCTTAATTGGCTCAACTATGTATGTATGGGGACACCCTTTAATTTCCAACTTTTTTTAGTTTTTGGAATTTTTCCTTTATTTGTGCTGTAAGACCTGACTTTTTGCCAAATTTCAACTGGAACTACCATTTAGGTTTTCGACCCAAAACCTATAGGGTACTTCCGGTTGACCTTCATTTGTCAATTTTGGTCAAAAGCAAGGTCTTACAGATCAAGTAAAGGAAAAATTCCGAAAAATAAAAAAAGTTGAAAATTAAAGTAAATTTTGGTACTTACAAGGTTTCGTGAAAATCTAAAGCCTGGACTCAGGACCTTAATTTTTATACACCTAATAGGGACCATAGACCTTAGTATCTGGTATAAATTTCAACTTGCTAGGTCCACCCGTTTCTGAGAAAATCGGTGGTGACACACGGACAGACGGACAAGAAAGTGATCTTATAAGGGTTCCTTTTTTTTACCTTTTGAGGTACGGAACCCTAAAAAGACACTTTATTCCTACTGGTGTAGCCAAGGTCTCTACCAAAATTCAGCTCTGTGGGAATTACTGTTATTTGATAACATTTTTACGTGTAATTTGACTGGGTAATGTATAGTAGATTGTATCACAAGGGAGCAAAATAATATTTTTACGGCGAGGGCGCTTTTTTGAATCCAGAGCCAAGTGAGGGATTGTATAGTAGAATCCCGAGCGTAGCGAGGGATTCTTTAGTACAATCCTGAACGTAGCGAGGGATTCAAAGTACGTCGCCCGAGCCAAAAATACATATATTGCGCCCGAGTGATACACTCTACTTTTCATCACCCTCTATGAGGAAATAAAAGGCGCCTCATATTTTTAACCCCCGCCGCAAAAACGACGGGGTGTTATAAGTTTGACGTCTGTGTGTGTGTGTGTGTATGTCTGTTCCCCCATAGCTCTCAAACGGATGGACCGATTTGAATGCGGTTTTTTTGTTTGAAAGGTGAATTAGTCGGGAGTGTTTTTAGCTATGTTTGTTTGATTAAAATCGGTCCAAGATGGCCGCCGCCACAAAATGGCGGATTAATTATACAAGTGTAAATTAAAAATTTAAGAAACCCCCGACATTCGCCATTTTGTGATGGCGGCCATCTTGGATTTGCATAGTGTTATTCTACTAGTCAAGACCTTTCATTTGATACCCATATTGAGGGAGTTGTGAAAAAATATGTAATCCGCCATTTTGTGGCGGCGGCCATCTTGGACCAATTTTCATCGAACATAGGTAAGAACACTCCCGACTAATTCACCTTCCAAACAAAAAAAAAACCGCATTCATATCGGTTCAACCGTTTGAGCGATATGGGGG
Source organism: Melanargia galathea (assembly GCA_920104075.1). NCBI lineage: Eukaryota > Metazoa > Arthropoda > Insecta > Lepidoptera > Nymphalidae > Melanargia > Melanargia galathea. The sequence continues at coordinate 5,850,935 of OV049867.1, forward strand.
AACAGACAGATACACACACATACACACACAAACGTCAAAATGAAAGGTCTTGACGACAAGACCTTTAATTTGATACCCATATTGAGGGAGTTGTGAAAAAATATGTAATCCGCCATTTTGTGGCGGCGGCCATCTTGGACCAATTTTCATAAAACATAGCTAAGAATACTCCCGACTAATTCACATTTCAAACAAAAAAAACCGCATTCAAATCGGTTCAACCGTTTGAGCGCTACGGGGGAACAGACAGACACAGACGCACATACATACACAGACGTCAAACTTGTAACAACAATAATAACAATCGATACTATCGTTCGCGCCTAGCCCGGTGGGACCACGGGCCCTTCATCTTCAATAAGTGCGCCGCAATTATCTTTTAGGCGCACTTATAAATAAGTGCGATTAAATAGTAGATTGTATCATAAGGGAGCAAAATAATATTTTTACGGCGAGGGCGCTTTTTTGAATCCAGAGCGAAGTGAGGGATTGTATAGTAGAATCCCGAGCGTAGCGAGGGATTCTTTAGTACAATCCTGAACTTAGCGAGGGATTCAAAGTACGTCGCCCGAGCCAAAAATATATTGCGCCCGAGTGATACACTCTACTTTTCATCACCCTCTATGAGGAAATAAAAGGCGCCTCATATTTTTAACTCCCGCCGCAAAAACGACGGGGTGTTATAAGTTTGACGTCTGTGTGTGTGTGTGTGTATGTCTGTCTGTTCCCCCATAGCTCTCAAACGGATGGACCGATTTGAATGCGGTTTTTTTGTTTGAAAGGTGAATTAGTCGGGAGTGTTTTTAGCTATGTTTGTTTGATTAAAATCCGTCCAAGATGGCCGCCGCCACAAAATCGCGGATTAACAATACAAGTATAAATTAAAAATTTAAGAAACCCCCGACATTCGCCATTTTGTGATGGCGGCCATCTTGGATTTGCATAGTGTTATTCTACCAGTCAAGACCTTTCATTTGATACCCATATTGAGGGAGTTGTGAAAAAATATGTAATCCGCCATTTTGTGGCGGCGGCCATCTTGGACCAATTTTCATCGAACATAGCTAAGAACACTTCCGACTAATTCACCTTCCAAACAACAAAAAACCGCATTCATATCGGTTCAACCGTTTGAGCGCTATGGGGGAACAGACAGACACACACACATACACACACAAAAGTCAAAATTAAAGGTCTTGATGACAAAACCTTTAATTTGATACCCATATTGAGGGAGTTGTGAAAAAATATGTAATCCGCCATTTTGTGGCGGCGGCCATCTTGGACCAATTTTCATAAAACATAGCTAAGAATACTCCCGACTAATTCACATTTCAAACAAAAAAAACCGCATTCAAATCGGTTCAACCGTTTGAGCGCTACGGGGGAACAGACAGACACAGACGCACATACATACACAGACGTCAAACTTGTAACAACAATCGATACTATCGTTCGCGCCTAGCCCGGTGGGACCACGGGCCCTTCATCTTCAATAAGTGCGCCGCAATTATCTTTTAGGCGCACTTATAAATAAGTGCGATTAAAAGATCTTTTACGCGCACTTATAAAAATGCGTCGAAAACACCACCTTTGGGTGCACATAAAGGCGAACCAAGTCGTCCTTTTCGAATAGATGGGATGAAAAGATCTTTTACGCGCACTTATAAAAATGCAACGAAAACACCACCTTTGGGTGCACATAAAGGCGAACCAAGTCGTCCTTTTCGAATAGATGGGATGAAAAATTGATTTGAATTTGTTGATGATTTATTATTTTATGATATAATATGATTTTTTTCCACAAAATACTGTTTGTTTTATTTTTCTACCCGCGCGTAAATTTCTTTTAAAATATTTATAATATAGAAACTGTTTTTTGGCGTGTATCCTACCTGAAAATACTTGAACGATCCGGGCGGGCGGTGCGAGTCTCGCACCGGGGAGAGATGTCTAACCACAGAACACAAATACTCTCTAACGAGAGTGTCTAACCATATCGAAACAAAAGTTGCCGATGTTTTTTACCCGACTACGGCAAAGCCAAAAGGAAGGGTTATTATGATTTTAGCAGTCTATCTATACTAATATAATAAAGCGGAAGAGTTTGTTTGTTTGAACGCGCTAATCTCAGGAACTACTGGACCGATTTCACAAATTCTTTCACCGTTGGATATGTAAGTGATCCTTGAGTGCTATAGGCTATATTATATGTACCACGGGCGAAGCCGGGGCGGACTGCTAGTGTATGTATATACGTGGCCACATTTTTGTATGAGATTCTGTGTGTACCACCGTAGCGCCTAAACTACTGGACCGATTTTGATGAATGAGGTCTATTGATTCTTTGTTATGGTCCGGGTGACATAGGCTACATTTTATTTACGAAAAAAGTCAAGAAGTGACCGCGCGTCTTCCTAGATTATTAAATTAGTAATTCCGATAGACATAACAGATGGCGCCACTAGTTGCTTGCCCCGCGTTTTCGCACACTAATTTATTATTAAATTAATTATTGCGTAGTCGGGTTTTAGTTAACGAACTTTATACTTGTTTGACGCTATTCTTTGTGCAATTCAGTACAAAATGCACAAAAGAGGATCGTGTAGGTATTTTCAAAAACGCTGTCTGTTTCATAGCGCTCCGCTTCAGTGCGATAGAGTTGCAAGTCCTACATTTCGTTACTGAAATATGGTTTCGGGCGATAACGTTTTTACCACACTAATAAGCCAATAGATATTACTCAATCCTCCATGGATGGGCTCTAATAGCCATAAGCATAACTATGGATGGGGTTCAGAAATGTAAAAAAAAACTAAAAAATAGATATGAACAATTTATTTGAGTAATTTGTATAATATAATGATATGATTTCTGTACATCTTTACACAAAGTCCTCGGCTAGATTCAAGTCAACTAGATAATTTTATGAGTATCTTAATAGCAATTAGGTTGTAGCTTAATAATTTACATTAACAAATCTATAGCAGCGTGAATGTAGCTGTACATTAAACAGTTGACTTACTCATTATATTTATATAGTACTTAATTTACAATAAAATACAGTCATACATAATAGAAATGGAATATTACAATGTAATAATATTTCTGCTTCAATAGAAATTGGCAAACAAATCTCTGATCCTCATTTTAGTGTAATATCTTACAGCATATAGCTACTTATTAAAAACACTAATATCAAATGTTTTCTATTGAAGCAGACTGCGCTCAAGTTATCCGCACTAGGCAATAATATTTTAACAGTATTATTATTTTTAAAATACTCGTCATCCTCATGAATGCTTTAACGAACGACCTCATTTAATATTTCATATTTTTCATATTTTAGAATTTCATTAAATTTGCTAAAAATACCTACTCCAGAAAAAGCTACAATTTCAATGATAAGAGCATGTCTGATATTTTAAAAATAATCCTGTAAAATAAAAATAAACATTATTTTATAAAGGTTTTCCCGAAACACACCCGGTAAACGTATACCCTATGTCTTTATACAAAATCAGTCTCCTACTATATTTAGTTACCCTTCGTCGTAAAAAACGTAATATAAAGGTGAATGCATATACCAAACCGAGCCGCGAACAACTATTGGGAAAAAAAACCCGTCGGGTAGAATGAGCTCTGGAAAACAGGGGAGGGGATGTGTTTGTACATGGATACCGAGCTTTCCTACAGCGTGGGAAGCAAAAAGCTGACTGACGAAGCAATAGCGCGGCGGCACAGACACCTCCGCCGTCACGCCTCACTTCCTACCGCCAAATAGATCGACAAAGCTGGCGGTCAGGGTTATTTTTACCTGACGCCTATTGTGCTTGCGTCCCGATAACGTAATCAACAGTCCTTTGACGAAAAATCAGCGTGCGACTCGGTTCGGGTTAGTTAACTTTATAACATGAAGAGGTCGCGCGGTAAAATTAAAGCTTTCCAAGGACAGCGGTGCCCTTTTACGGTTATGATGTCAAAAAAGATTTTGAGGAAACCACGGTTGTTTCAGTCAAAGTTTCAATGCTACATTTCGACGCTATATCGTGGCCGCCACCGACGACATTGACGGCACCGATATCCTAGGACAAGAGCGTCGTGAGTCGGGACGTTTCACACTGGACGTTCGGGCAGAGTTCACCTGTACATAAATATAAGTGCGCAGGCACACAACTGAACTTCACTACTATCACTTCTACCGCAACAACCATTTTATCACTTTTAATGCAAAACGTTACTTTTGAAATATTGCAAAAAAATATACAATTGAAATACCTACTCTTTAAATTTTTTTTTAACATCATATCGAGGGAAAAATAGATATAACAATAATTTTAATTTAATACTCGGCAATAAACGAAATATCATGATTGTAAATTTATTATTTCATGATTTTTGGATAAAATTATCAAATAAATATTTTTAAAATTCTACAATTAGTTTTGATTTTCACATGACGAAAATGCATAGCAGAGTGTAGTCGCTCACAGTCCACAGATACTACTACTCTACTCTATTTTGATGATTTTGCATTAAAAGCATCATATTTCGGAACGTACCCAGATATGCTAATTCGGTTGTACCACCGAATTGGGAATATTACGATTCAAGGCAAGGACAGACTGAGCCCACGTATGCAGATGTATGATGTATGCACGTAGATGTATGGACGAACTCAAACCTTAAAACATGCAGGTTTAGGTCCTTTTCACTCTGAATTCATTGTACTCGATATTGAGCAACGTTGCAGCAATGTGACAAAACCGACATAACCCCACAGTCTGTCCTTATCTTAATTCCACGTGTCGGAAGGGACGCCGCTCACTTTTCACAGCCTCGCTACAGTCGTTCAAGCTCTCACTCGATTCGTTAGACACAGTCTTAAGGCCCATTCGCACATATCAGTGAAGCATCAGTGCCGCGGCCGGCATAGTGAAAAATATGTCATTCTCTATGAACTGACACTGAAACACTGCGTCGTCACTGATAGGGACCGGTGTGAACGCGTTCATAATGTATGGAAGAATATTTTTCACAGTGCCGGATCAGTGCCGGCACTGATGCTTCAGTGATATGTGCGAATCGGTCTTTAGCCGTCAGCGTCGGCTTAGGAATGACAATTTGTAAAGTAAATATAGGCTATCATTTACACACAATTCATTCAACGGCGCTTGCATTCAGTACATTCTACTATATAATTAATACATAACATCTATAGACATTTAGGAGTGTAAAGTTTACTACAAATGGTACTACTCATCCGGTTGTACCCAATCTCTAAAGTAAACTAGACTGACATACATATCTATACCCGAATTACTAATTCCGTGGAATTCTGACGTTTCGTAATGTTACCAGAGATAAAACAATTCCCACAAAAAAGATAAAAAATTACAAATCAACTGCCGCATGTAGACATGACAAATGCCTGACAGACACTTCATGGTGATAATGTCATTCGACATCCATTTTTGAATAAATGTATTCAATGTGCTTCTTTTGTTTTCTATTGCTGTTAGTGTGCACTTTCTAGTTTCCACTCTTGGTGTTTTCTATTTTAAGGCGAAACGAATAATATTATTACGCGGCATATAGCTTTTTATGATTACAGGAAATAAAAGTAGTTTGGGCTCCATACAAATAGCTCATCTGTAAATGACAATGACAGCTCTCAGAATTCCACGGAATTAGTAATTCGGGTATAAAAGTATTGATATTCTTTTCTTCAGGTAATATTGTGAAAAGGATATTTAGATTTGTCAATTTTAAGTTTGATTCAGAGATTGCGCACAATCGAAACAGCACTTAATAATTTTTAGATACTAATAGAAAATAATATTGAATATGTACCTAGTTGTTTTTTTTAAAATAAATTTAAATAAAACCGCCAGCCATCAACGCTATTATGGAAGATATAAATTAATATATTTCATTTAGGTATTATTTTTAATAATTCGTATTTTTCATTCTTATTATTATGTAAATAGTATAACTAGAATAGTCTGTACAATAGGAATTCCTTCACTAAACTTAATTAATAGATGAGGATATTTTTTGGAACATAATATTATAAGTCGGTCAAACCATAAACGAATGCGAAAGAAAACATTACTCGATCGAAAGAGTGAAATTATCACAGTTGCTCTAGAAACAAGTTTTTACAATAGGCTTTTTTTTTGGTACAAAAATGCGGAATTCCGCTTTCGCTAAATAATAATTTAATATCGTGTAAAAATTTTCACTCGTGTGTTTTTTTTTCGCAATCGAATCGAAGTCAGAGCTGCGCGAACTTGAAGATCCTCTACTTCATTAATTAGCTCGAAAATTTGGGCTATAATAAAAATCAGGTAGTAAAGTAGCTATACACGTAACTGAGGAGCTGGCGAACAAAACGGCATATTTACACAAAACAAAATTTTACAGGAGCAAAAAACATATTCAAAGCTTGTTCGAAACCAACGGACTTTGGATACAATTTTAATGTAATTTTAGGCCGTTTTTAATAGAAATAAGTTGTGAGTCTTGTTCAGCAGGCCATAAACCACTGGATTAAAAAAAGTATTTGGACCAAAAGTGTAACTATGCCGTTTTGTTCACTAGCTTCTCAACTGCATCATGCTCGAGTAAGAAGCATGAAGATTGATAGCTTGCAGCAACATTAGTAGCCACCTTAATACTTGGGAACTTTCCTTCTCTATGTATCTTTGACTGTTTACAGTTATTATACACATTAATTTATATTTATATTTAAAGTCTATTTTTAATTATAGTGATTTTGTTCCACTTTTACCGGAAAAAAAATTCTACAAACTCACCGTATCTTTAGCACAAGGCTTCTTGTTTTCTTTCTATCACGCGCAATAAAATTCAAAAAGACGCACTGATAATATAATGTATTATATTATTTAATTTTTTGACGTGATAATGGCTCATAAATCGATGAACGCCAGTCGCACGCACGAAAAAGCATGACTCAACTATGACTGAACTAAGCGTTCGGCTTGCGACGCACCTATCTCTTTTTTCTTATGACGTTATCACGTAAAATTATCGCCCGTAAACCAACTTTACGGACAACCAATTTTTTTAATCTGTTTCAACCGTCAAAGTTACATTGAGAAGTACCGTAAGCCCACGCACTCCGATTCACATATAGCCTTAGCTTTCGAACAATTCAGCCGATTCACGTCAAGGAATCGTCCTCGAACTCCCGCAGACCGTTCAAACTCTCGAAGTACAGCTGCGGCTTGCCGTCCCACAGCGTGTGTTCGCGCGAGTCGAGCGAGGTCAGCGGGTCCGCGAGCCGCACGCTGTCGGCGTTCTCGTACAGGATCGACTTGGAGAGCTCGAGCGCGAGGTTCCCGGGCGGGTCGTACGGCGGGTCGTGCGGCGGGTCGTGCGGCGGGTCGTGCGGCGGGTCGTGCCGCGGGTCGTGCAGCAGCTCGCGCGGCAGGGGGCGCAGGCGCGGCAGCAGCGGCGCGAGGCGCTCGGCGCGCGCCACGTACTCGGCCACGAGCGACGCGCACCGCGCTATGTCCGTTTCGGGTTTCTATAACGACAGAAACAAATTATTCACCCACATTTTTTAATACAATTAAATCGTTTACACTTTTTAACCCTAAGAAATCGTGTTTGCCGGCCAAGCGGAAAACATAATATATATTGGAAATTATTTGAGAAGACAATATATTATTACTATTTTGACCTACCTAGTCCGATTCATAAATTTTACTATTACTGACCAGCCTATAATAGTACCGGTAATAATAAATAATCTATAAAGGAATGGGCAAATTTATACAACGCCACCCAATCCGACTCCACGCGACTAAATTGTATCGTAGTAATTTCTGTGACAAGAAACACACTTGATACAATAGAGTTCCGGTGCACTGCTGGTTTCATTAACATTCATTTTCTATATTCAATCTATCTATGATGTGCAGATTTTTCCTCGGCAGCATTCTATTATTACGGCAATAATTGTACGGGCTTTGTTGAACAAAACCCGTACAATTTTTGCCATATAACAAAGTTGCTCAGCAACTTATCGACTGATTACAGATATTTATGTCATTCTCAATGAACTGACACTGAAACACTGCGTCGTCAGTTCGTCACTGATACGGACAGGTGTGAACGCTTTCACAGCGAATGTATGAAAGAATATTTTTCACTGTACCGGCACTGATGCTTCAGTGATATGTGCGAAAAATCTTCAATCAAATTGCGTATGCCCACTGCAACTGTCCAAATACCGCCCGATTTCTATAATCAATGTATCTGTAATGTGTCGATAATTTACTTAGCAACTGAATTTTTAATTGTATAGGTATTAATTAGTCAGTGGCAGTGAGCGTGATCTGCCCCCTGATTGTGTAACTTTTGACGATGAAATGGTATTCATTTGATGGCCTAAGGCATCAAAGTAAAATAAACCATCCTGTAATTGAAATAGAGCTCAATTTTGTGTATCCATTCTTATACGATTAGGTATGTACGACGTACGTACGATCCATAACGCTCCATGTTGAAATCAGTTGTACTGAATTTGTGACTTTAAGTCAATACAGTCAAGGTATATTTTACTTTAATGGCCTTAGGCCATCAAATGAATACCATTTCATCGTCAAAAGTTACACAATCAGGGGGCTGATACAACAGTGGCTTAATCTAAACGATGGTTATATTACCATGTAAGTTTATTTAGCAATACAACCGCAAAAACTCACAGACACTCAACATGATTCTATACATACATATAAATACATAATATTTTCATTTTACTATCATAATTGTACATACATACTATACGACAGTTAATAACATATAGATGTAGCTGTATATTAATAGTATTGGATATGGATAAGTATACAATACACAGTAGCAAATACATATACAACGTGTACATATAATTTTGTGACATATATCTTAGAATCCTATGAAACGACCGGGAATCGAACCCGAACTCGAAGTACGTAGCAATCGTGCAGTAGAAAATCTTCAAAAGCTACCTCCATCGAGAATTTTCACAAGAGGAAAAACTTGGTCGTATCGTCGAAACGATCCTACTCACGAAGATTCAGCCTGTTATTAATCACTAAAAAAAAATAGGCGGCGGCTGCCGGACTATTTGTGTCATAGTGCTATGTATCATAGTCTACATAATATTGTGTTCAGTAAATTCAACAGTGCATATTTCATTCAAGTGGGAGCATCTCTTTAGCTGCGACGAACCGACCGGCCGCCTGTATGCCACTATGTCAATTACTGCTCAAAATAACATAGTAACTAATAAACAAATCAAAAGTAACCAAATAAATTTACAAAAAAAAAAAAACAATTCAACTACATAATATACCAGTGTTAAATTCACTACTGTGGTAAGTGGCATTTGAGGTGATTTATCTGTGATAATTTGCAAAATTTTGAAGTGAATTTTCTATCCTGAGTTGCCAAGTTGTGTAAGGAATTTGTTATCATAAGTCGTCGAGTTGTGAAGTGCGTTTTTATTATCTTACAAGTATAAATTAAAAATTTAAAAAACCCCCGACATTCGCCATTTTGTGGTGGCGGCCATCTTGAATTTGCATAGTGCTATTCTACTAGTCCAAGACCTTTCATTTGATACCTATATTGAGGGTGTTGTGATAAAATATGTAATCCGCCATTTTGTAGCGGCGGCCATCTTGGACCGATTTTCATAAAAACTAAACTCAAAGTTGTGAAGTAAATTCATAAAGTTATGACGTGAACTTTTTTGTATTAAGAAGTGGTTAATTTTGTGAAAATGATTTCTTTTTTCATTTCCCAAATATTCCATTGTGCAGTGCACTAAGAATTCTATACAATTAATTAGACATACCTTATTTTAATTCTCTTGTTTAACTCGAATTGAAAGCATTTTATATTAAAATTATGGAGACCAGGAATTACAAGCTTGGACCTGTTTAACTTAGTTTTTATCGGCCGACTTCGTAAGGAGGAAAAGATGCTCAAATCAATTATTTTTTACTCTAGAAAAACTATAGTGAAATAGTAGTAAAATTTATGTAAAATTTTACACAAATTAGTTAATGTAGGTATCACTACATATATCACTACATAGTATAAAACAAAGTCGCTTTCTCTGTCCCTATATCCCTATGTCCCTATGTATGCTTAAATCTTTAAAACTATGCAACGGATTTTGATGCGGTTTTTTTAAATAGATAGAATGATTCAAGAGGAAGGTTTATAAGTAGAAAAATTGGACCCGGTAGGTGGCGTTAATAGCGGGCAGGACGACGTCTGCCGGGTCCGCTAGTTAGGGATAAAACGTTTATAAAATTCAGTATGTCTGTCACAGTTTCTCTTCGTCTCTATAAAGTTTTAAGAAAACCCATTACCAAAATATTTGTCATGCAGGTCGAAAACGAGAAACCAACTCGAAAGTGTGTAATATCGTGTGTAAAATGCATTCTGTGTACATAAAATAAAATCATGTGTTAAAACGCAAATAACCATAAACAACTAAATACAATACAGAATACTTGGTCAAACACTCCAACTAAAGGGCCTTATACACTGTACGATCTGTCTGTATCGTACCATATATAGAACCGTTAAAGATCAACGCAGACATGCAGAATCTACTAGAGAGTTTTTCTCACAGATAAATAAATATTGTTCTAATGCAATTCAAATAGAATTGTAACTCAATTATTACAAAGATGTTTGTTTATAATATAATATGTTCATATAGTTTGCTACACAAACTTTTAAACTTTGACACAAGACACGCTAGTACAAAGTTTATCTTTAGAATTGAATAAAGACAGTAAGTGGCACCTATTCAATTATACAGAAATCTCTAACCTCAAATAAAAAGACACGTCTAAAAGAAGTGATTACATTTTGTTTAACAATTTCGCTAATTTTTTTTTCGCTGGACCAATTTCGATAATTCTTTTTTTGTTGTATTTGTTATTGTCAGAAGGTTCTTATAAAAAAAAAAATAAGAAAGTTGAGCGGAACATTTTTGAATCCACGCGGACGAAGTCGCGGGTATGGTATTAATGGTAATGATTAGACATAGTTGCCAATTGTACACAAATCTAATAAGCACCTAACATCTAATTAATTATCTGTGGGAGAAACATTCTCAGCAGTTTTCCGTATGTTTTGCGCTGACTTTAAAGCGCTCTTTACATTGCTCTTCATGCCCTTCCAAGCAAGAGCGGGATTTAAAGCAAGCGCACGAACTTCATTTCTGACCAAAGCAGTCGGACGACAAAACTGAAGTTCGTGCGCTTGGCCGCAACTTTGTGGACGCTTGAGCCTTGCTTGAAGAGCGATTTAAAGGGCGTTTAAAGACTACAAGGGGTTAAATAAAAATAATAAGAACCCATACCACATAAAGTTGTTGCACGGGGGACGGAGCTGAAAACAGAAGTTATATGATGACGTTAGTACGACTGCCCCCAGACATCAACTTTTACAATGAATTATATTATTATTATCATGATTACTGGAAGAGTCAATTTCTTTGTGGACCAGCTGCCAGACGAACCAAATGAAATTATTCAAATGATACTTGAATGATTGATACAAAATTGATGATGTTCTAAAATAATAATGTCACCAGATATGTGTATAAATAAACTGATTGTCGAAAATATGCATTTTTAATATATAAATATAATATGGTATGTTAAACAAATAACCCCTTAGTTATTTACATTGTACACGGATGGACAAATGTTGCACATATAGTAAAAATGTCCAGATTATAATCTATTATGTTCTCAAAGTAATTTCAAATCTAAACATAATGCGTCAAGGACTGTATTTTATTGGTGTTTTTAGTCTGAGAAACTACTCTTTTCTGCTCTAACGAATTACTAATATTGTGGATATTTTGTCGTCTTCTGTAATCGACACTTAGATTCCCAGTTGAATTAAATAAAAAATAAATAAATCAAACAAAATGTTGGACAAAAAACACATTACTGGTGACATTGTGTAATTTTCATAATCTTAAAACTTGAGTTTCAAAAAATCAAGTTTTTTAACACAACATGACGTCTTAAAGGTATATATTTATAAATGAGGTATTTTTAATAAACAACAATAACCAGTTATAAGGATAATTATTTAATGAATCGACTTCAAGTTACTTAATGAACCGAGCATACTAACAACACGCCCTCCGCGCAAATCAAGTCAAAGCAAAGCTGGTATTCCATGACCACCGACAAAACCATAAAAGACGGCTTGACACACGTGGCGTGTTGCAAGTGTGTTCCAGGCTTATGGCTGTCCACGGTGATGTTAGTGGGATAGTTTAGTGACATGCCGTCTATACTACCATTCTGTCCGTCACAATATAAATACGAGTAGGAACTACACGACAACTAAAATTACTAAATCAATAATAATAATAATAACTAATTAATTAAGTAAATAAAATAAAGGAAGAGAACTCAAGCTGAACGCACATTAGGGCATACGACGCACGCACGACAAATCGAGTAACGACACAGCATATTATATAGGCCCCAGTCAATGCGCAATGCAATGTACTGCGACGCGTTTGGTAATATACAGGCTCGGTACGACGTGAGCGCGCGCGTCGCGTGCCGCGATGCGCGTTCAGATTCAACCGAACGAAATAAAAGAATGGAACGCAAACAACTTACGATCGACATAATGGCATGTGACGCGACCGGGGAGCGACCGGGGAGCGACGCGGCCGCGACGTAACGGCAGCAGGTAACGGGTGAGAACGGGTGAGTCACTGAGGTGCACTGTCACACGGTGGGGTTCGTATTAGCACTAGACGTGAACACGGTTAGTCGGCACTACGAGTCTTTGAACGTGAACCAGGAGTTCCAGAAGGAGCGGGGGCGCACCTTGTCTGCGGAGGGCGAGCGCCGCACGGGCACGGCGGACTTGTCCTTGCGCGAGGCCCCCGCGCCCGTGCCGGCGGAGGCGGGCGCGCCGGACGCGCGGCTGCGGCCCGACGCCGCCGAGCGCGTGGACCGCACCGAGTGCGCGGACGGGGGCCGCGGCGGCGCGCCGGGGGCCGGCGAGCGCGCGGGGGGCCTCGGCGCGGCGCCCTTGTGCGCCGTGTGGCGCGGGATGCGGCTCGGCTTGGTGCGGGGCGTCTCGGAGATGCGCGGCTCGTCGTCGTCGGGGATGGGCACGTGCTCCATGTCGCGCATGCTGCTGTGGTCACGGTCGCGGTCGCGGTCGCGCTCCCGGTCTCGGTCGCGGCCGCGCTCGATGCTGTCGCCGCTCTTTTGGCTCATCTCGATCTGTCGCAACAGAGCTTTGGCGCCCTCCGCCTCTATGCTCTTCTCGTCTAGCTGTAAATTGACAATTATTGTTCGGTTAACACGTGCCACAATAATATTGTATGATTTTTTTTTTAATTTTTGACTCAATTTTTGTAACGGAAAAACCATTAATATTAATTTTTCACATATTATTTAATTTTCATCCCCACCACGACGCATTCTTCGATCCCCCGATTTTGCAACTTTGAGAACTAGCTTCCTTCTGCATTTGTGTTTTTTAAACACAATACAGGTTATTCAAGGGGCAGATTACCAAATTCATCAAGAGCCTAGCCGCAGTAGTGCTGCTCCAGATGTTCATGGACGATGGTAATCACTTAACATAAGATGTGGGGTCGTTTGGCCGCTATTAATAAAACAAAAGTACCCTAAACTTGAGGTCCTCGTTGTGGTCCTGCGCGCGCTCCAGCTTCCCCAGCAGCAGCGTCCTCTGCGCCGCCGCGCGCCGCAGCTGCGCGCTCAGCACCTGCCGCACACAGACACGTACACACACTGTTGTTATCATACTCCTCTTGAATGTGCCATGATGTGCTTGTTGATTAGATCGATAATTACAATTTTGAGATGCTCCTAATTCGCGACAAGGCAGGCGTATAGGTGACGTATGACCCGCGTTCCCCGCACAGGTTTAAATCTGGGTTATACGTCGCCTGCACTTCTGGCATTAACTATAGAACATGTATACCAATCGATACTTAATAGAGCAAGATCCCAGGGCCGCCAGACGTCACGTATTTTCTGACGGATGAAATGTGGACGATTGAGTAGTGTTAGTATGTACTATAATCGTATGCCTACCTGCTAGCTTGGTCAAACGGCCAATTTCCAGGTATCAGATAATCAAGGTACATAAAAACATTACTTACTTCACGTAAATTCTCATGGCTGATTTTTATATATGTTTTCGAGTGTATAGTTAAAAATAAATTGTCAATACTCCCAGACACTTTCCGTCGGCCATATTGCTTGACAGACGCTTTAAGGGTCTCAAAATAATAATTAGTTAACTTCACGTAAATTCTGACGCTCCATTTTTATATATGTTCATCCGACAACTATTTTAAAAGCTTTGACAAGAAGACAGACCGATCCAAGGGGCCAATCATACCCTAAACTAAATTTTAATATCTCTGTGAGTGGGAGCGCGAGAGCATTATCTACGCGCATGAGACTGAGTGAGACCGACTGCGCTGTTAAGGCCATGAAAATTACTTGAACAGATATTTTATAATTTTTAGAACTTTTGTTGACAAGTAAATTATAGCAACAAAAATAAGAAAAAAAAATTTACATATAATAAATAATACTAAAGTTAGCCGACATTTTTAATTTTTTTTTTCAATTTATTAATTAGAACTAAAAAATATTTTATAAAAATAACACTTAAGTATATTTAAATAGCAGCAATTTTTTTAATTAATTATTTATTGGAAATTTGGAAACAAAGTGGAAAAATATTAATTCTTCAATATTTCTTAACAGTGGCTTTTAATCTTCATTATCATCATCGTTGAAATTAGATAATTCATCATCCAGCCAATCTTGAAATTGAATATCTAAATCGTGATCGTCATCATCAGCATTATCCTTATTTTCTTCTTCTGTAAAAAACAAGTTAAACAATGAAGGTCTGAAAAAACTAAAAAGATACAAATAATATGAGAAACGAAAATAATTTACCTGATTGTTCTTCCAGCGACTCAACTGACAAAACCCGGTAATTGATCTCCATCGAACCAATGAAAATCATATTTACCATCTTGTAGTGTCCAGCCATTGTTTTCGGAGTTGAAAATATTTATCATCTTCATACTTGCATTGTTCCAAAGACTAGCGATATAGCTAGCCCGTCGAAACTGTTGCCAAAGCTCACTTTTACAAGGTGGTAAGTTACTGGCATCGAAGTTTCTTAAATTCTTTCGATTGAATTCTTCATTTATATCAGATACCATGTATGTATTAATAAACAACTGTAGTCTGGCAGCATCTATATCAGCATCTACATAAATTATAAAAAAAAAATTCATTTGTAAAAAATTTGAAAAACTATAAGTGTTATTTTAAAAAAATATTTTTTAGTTCTAATTAATAAATTGAAAAAAAAAAAATTAAAAATGTCGGCTAACTTTAGTATTATTTATTGTGTGTTCTGTTAAATGTCCGAAGTCCATTATAGAGAGTACGTTACTTTTTCGCACGCCGTTTCCGCTAGATTTTTGATTTCCGTCATGTGTTCCGCGCCACCGTCGCCTCCAACGGCCTATCTGTGAACTAATAAACACAAGCCGACACAAGCCACAATATTTCGCCATTGTTGCGTTGTCTTTCGACCACGCGAGTTCGTTAGATTTATTTAAAACTTTCGAGATAGAAGTAGAAAGTTTTATAATTTGAGTAAAAAAGTATTTATTTTTTACTGATAACTGATAATTATTGAAATTTTTCCGTTGCATAGTGAAGTTTGTGCTAAAAATTCCGTGCCGCCGGAGGCCGGACAAAGTAGTTCGGTCCGAAATTCGTGTAGTGAGAGTGAAGATTCTTCATCTGAGGAGCGCCGCCGCCTCCGACAAGGCGACGCCGCAGCGCCTCAGGGCGCCGCAGCCGCTCAGGGCGCCGCAGTCGCTCACGCACTGCAGGCGCTCGCTTTTTACTTTGGAGGAGGTAGAACGGAGGTTTGAGTTTTCAATTCGGTGAGTCAATTTATTATTTTGTGTGCCCAGTTGCAAATACAAAATTTTTCAAATTCAACTAATATCTTGCATGTTTTCTCTAAACGAGACTACTTTAAGTGTGTTACAATACCGTGCTCTCCCAGGAAGCTCGGGTTCGATTTCCAATATACAAATAACTGAACTATCGGATGGCGCGGGCGGTATTTTTGATCCTTCACGAGAATAGTTTTGCCGCACTTTCAAAGGTGTATTTTTTGTTCAAACTAGTTGCTAAATGACGCCTTACAATACCTTGATCGATTGGTCATACAATTCTGATGTAGGGTAGTTACTACTACTACCGAGTCAGCGAAAATATTGAATTAAATAAAAGGAGAGTTCTCCACATGGTATACTCTAGTTTGTGTGGAAAACAAGTCGAAATACGTAATCTTTTTAAGACTTAAAGTCAAACTACCCCCTTCTTCAGATTACATTTCTGAGCATTGGAGTTGACGATATATATATTGAAAAAAAAAAAAAAAAAAAAAAATTTGGAGGTAATGCCAAAATGCAAAGCTAAGCGCTCAAACGCCTTCGCATTCGCAGGTGCGGCCAATAAATTACCATAATCACATCTCAGAACAATACTTTTCATACCTACCTTTTACTAAACCCTAACAAGGATAAAAGGATAGAATTGTTGACTCTTGTGATAGAAAGAAAGGGGGGGGGGGGGGAGTCGAAAAGAGAACAGTTTGATTTTGAACCAGATATGTTCCGCTAATAGCCATATATCTAATATTCATCGCCCTAATTTTCTTAATATTCAAAAGTTATGTTGAATTTGACGACTGAACCGATACATGATGTCGAAACATTAGTAACATGATGTACAAACAAACATTTTTTTTTTGTATCACCGTCAAAGGACAACGTTCCTTCAACCGACGACTGGGTGGTCAAGCTTGACTTTGATCGGATGATCATGTCCCTAGAAGTGCATCGACATTTTTTTTTTTTTTTGCACATCAGTTACAAACGTCGGTTGCTGCAAATAACTTGCCTATCTTTTGGCCGGATGGTAGCTCCAAGAATACTCATCTCTGTGACAAATCGGACTGCCAAAAAAATTATGCAACACGGTCTTCGCCTTGCATTAGCTCAGGAAAACTCTTGAGAGCTCACATCTAAGTGGCTAACAATTTCTTAATCAGCCTAGGTGTCTCAATTTCAAAAAATCGATCACAAACCAAGGAGATCGTTCCAGTTTTCGGGAGTAATTGGGATGCATACCACATCATCAAGTCCCTATCTCCAGAAAAGACAACAAAAAGTCCGTCAGAGTCAATGCCTCTTCTAGCAAATCGGCAGTTGGACCCTTAAACAGGCGCAATGCCTTTTAGGATATTCCAATTTTGCAACCTTCATCACCCTCCGGGGAAGGTTGCATTGCCGTATCTTGCTACGCCTCAGCAACTTTCTTCGCCACGGACCCTCAAACAGGCGCAACGCCCTTTAGGGTGTTTCAATTTTGCAACCTTCATCACCCTCCGGGGAAGGTTGCGTTGCTGTACCATTCCATGCCACAGCAACTGTCTTCGCAAATATACTCGTTATTTCCAAACGGTTTCCGAGAGAGGTGCGCGTCGAACTAGAATGGTGGCTACAAAATATGATTCAGTATCCTAAAAGAGAAAGTCCAGCCAACGTCCATACCAGGTTGAGTATGCTGATTCTTGTCCGATCACCGAAGTTAAGCAACATCGGATACGGCCAGTACTTGGATGAGTGACCGCTTGCGAACATGTTTAAACCTTTTGAATTACTTTATTATGGATGCATCATTATGTACATTGGGAGCTCTAGTGAACAACAGCAGAAAATTAACTAATGGAAGGGACAACAAAGCAAATTCCTTTGTAACTTAATCGTAGGTACGCTGTGATTGCCGTCATTTCAACTGAAGCCTCATCTCTCAAGAATTTGGCAGTGGTATTACAGACCGGCAATAAGACAAGGTATCATTATGTAAAAGACAAAAGAGGAACGAGATCACAACGGTTCTAGACTTGAAAAAGGAGCTTTTCACTCTGACGGACAGCCTCAATATTGTACTCCTCCCTCACCACCTTCCGGGAGTGTACAATACCGAAGCCGACAATCTCTTGCGCAATCTCGCAGGCTCGGTGTGGCATCTACTACAAGGAGCAGCTTTAAACATACTTCATAGATCGTTCGTCTCAAAGGGCTCACGTAGTTTAGAAATGCGCTACTCTCGGCTTGTCCGACTCTAACGCCTGCTTTCAGCAGATGTTGGACTTACGAGCTAATGTGGATCTTCCCTCCGCCGGAGCTACTACCGCTCGTCCTGCAACACCTCGCCTCGCCTCGCCGTACCTGCCTATTGTATTCTACAATAGGCAGGTACTTAACCACGCAAGTGGATGAAGCCCTTATAGCGCCCAGTCTTGAAAAGCCGCGCTTGCGCGTCCAGCCGAGATACGATACCTGGACAAGGTAATCGTCGATACACCACAACCACCAGCTTATATCGAAGCCTTGAAATCTGAAGCTTGGCTCATTTTGGGGACGACAACAAGTCTGTTATTGAGCAGATACGCTTAAAACTTATGCCCCCATTGGAGAAGATGGTCAGAACGGTGTTTATAGTAATATGATGTAGATTTTCACTGTCCTTTACCAAATGAAGTAACTAAATATACAACATACTGGCATATTTGTATTTGACGGATATTTTTTTTTGGAGAATGTGCTCATGGACTTCACAACCTTTTCCTGCTTCACCGTTCTACTACGGAACTGCAAGAAGTCGTGAGTGCCCTAGGGACGCCTCCTAGGTGGTTGGCGTTCGATTTACTTTGCTGAAACATATAGAATGTCCTCCCAGTGTCCGTATGTCCTGCCTGGTACAATTTGAGTGCTTCCACGGCGGGAATCAATGTGCATTTTCTGGATAGGCTCATCCCTAATTTGACCTCATCATTGCTTTCCATTGGGAGTGATTGTTGTCAAGCGTAAACCTATCATTTGTACATAAATCAGCCAGTTTCTATTTATGACACAATTTCGAATGTTATAATCCCATCATATGATTTATTCAAACATATCTTGGACGTTGTAGCGAGGCCTCCTAATCTTGCTTTTTGGAACGCACGAATACGGGACACAATTCCAAATATAAATAATTTATGTGAGGTATCTAGATACCTCACATAAACCTCATACGGCCAGAATTCTTTTGTTGTCATTTGAGCTTTCGTGTTCATGACCTTACACTTTTAAATTGTGATCCTAGACATATTATAGATGGAAATATCTACTTTTCAGCATACATATTATATGGCTTCTCCTGACCACAATATTTTATGTAAACTGACCCAAATTCGAGCTAAAATATAGAATTAAGTATTGTTTTGGCTCAGAACTGTAATAACTGTATCAAAATTACTTATACACTTATTAGCACGCGGGAGGCACACAGGCCAGCCTAGCCCATAGAATCATTGGCGTTTTGGGTTCAAAGGCTTGTATAAAGAAGCTAGTGTTGAAGCTAAATCATATAGTTTCAGATCCACATTGGATTTTATTTTAATTAAATTGGGTTAAAAGTTCTATAAACGATATTCTTGTCTAAATCAGGGGCCTGTGAATACAACTGCTATCTTAAAGAATTAGATGGAAATTGTAATGACATTAGTGCGATATCAAAAAGTCCCTTTTGCTGTCAAGTTTTACTATTTCCTATAGACATAATTGGTACTATTACCTGTCGCTATGTTTTAATAACATAATATTCTTTGAACTAAAAGTATAATAGGTACCTGCTACAACTTTTAATTCATACATATGTACTTATGTACTTAGTAAAAAATATATCACATTATTGCGTATTCTTCTCCACAAGCCACCAGGAGATAACAAACAGGTCTCAATAATGGACTTCGGACATTTAACAGAACACACAATATGGAAATTTTACCTTCAAATAAAATTTTTATTGTGTTTCTTCCAATGTCCGAAGTCCAGATAATGTCTTCCTGGTGCTACCATTATCTATACACATCATTATTTATCGAACAATGGCGAAATATTGTGGCTTGTGTCGGCTTGTGTTTATTAGTTCACAGATAGGCCGTTGGAGGCGACGGTGGCGCGGAACACATGACGGAAATCAAAAATCTAGCGGAAACGGCGTGCGAAAAAGTAACGTACTCTCTATAATGGACTTCGGACATTGGAAGAAACACAATAAAAATTTTATTTGAAGGTAAAATTTCCATATTATATGTCATTTTTTTTTTTCTTATTTTTGTTGCTATAATTTACTTGTCAACAAAAGTTCTAAAAATTATAAAATATCTGTTCAAGTAATTTTCATGGCCTTAACAGCGCAGTCGGTCTCACTCAGTCTCATGCGCGTAGATAATGCTCTCGCGCTCCCACTCACAGAGATATTAAAATTTAGTTTAGGGGATGATTGGCCCCTTGGATCGGTCTGTCTTCTTGTCAAAGCTTTTAAAATAGTTGTCGGATGAACATATATAAAAATGGAGCGTCAGAATTTACGTGAAGTTGACTAATTATTTTGAGACCCCTAAAGCGTCTGTCAAGCAATATGGCCGACGAAAAGTGTCTGGGAGTATTGACAATTTATTTTTAACTATACACTCGAAAACATATATAAAAATCAGCCATGAGAATTTACGTGAAGTAAGTAATGTTTTTATGTACCTTGATTACCTGATACCTGGAAATTGGCCGTTTGACCAAGCTAGCAGGTAGGCATACGATCATAGTACATACTAACACTACTCAATCGTCCACATTTCATCCGTCAGAAAATACGTGACGTCTGGCGGCCCTGGGATCTTGGACTATAATATTATCTACAAAATCGGAACGCGATAGCTTTAGGCTGTGCGTTGTGTAACAGTTAGTCACCGTTACCGTTTAATAGCTTTAAATTAACGATATTTTAATCTTTGGAAGCAAAGGTCAAAGACCACGCATATTAATTTTAATATTAATCCGAGTGACTCCTCGACGAAGACAGCTATAGTACCCTACAGGGTATTATGCAAAACGTGCATGTATTAAAAGGGCATCGACATTATAGAAGCCTCGAGTTTCCAAATCGATTTCAAAACACGCATCGCTAATAACAAAGACTAAACGGGCGACCGCTCTAGCTGACACTTAGCTTTCAAATACCTATATTATATCTACATAACAAGTTACAGGTTAGATTTTAAGTTATAGTCAAAAGTTAAATTGACATGTCTGACCTAAAATGGTCGGCTTCCAGCAAAGTTGGAAATTGGAAGAATTATATTGACGTCATGCAGTAAATTGATGCTTGCGCTCTTTTTTGCCTGTCAATAACAGACCAGAAAGAGCAAGCGTCAATTTACTCAATAGGCATCAACTGCTGGTCAAATTTCACACCAGTCAAGTTGAGTCTACTTTGAGTCTACATAAGAAATTACTGCTCAGTGCTTAGAGTAGTTAGCATCAAAACTCTCAAGTAGAACTTAGAAGCAATCAACCGTAGGGACTTCCGAAAGTCTTGTTCCGTAAATCTTTGTAAGTCAAATCGTCGCGGCCATTAGGTATGCGTCTTATTTTCAATTCTGATTCACGTTCAAAAGTTACGAGTTTAATGACGTTGCCTACATAACAGAAGGCCTACTACAATCTTTAATCTAACGATCCAATTCCGATGCTATTCAATATCGGCGCTTAAAATAAATCGCATTGAATTCGTACCATGAAGTATCTTTTTGTTTCTATATTTTTATACTAGGTTTTTGTTTCGTTCATGACGTCATGACGTCTATTGGTCGAATAAAAGAGTTCATGGTAGGAAATAGCGATTCAGTTCAGTTTAGGTCTTTAATTGAGTCGCGATTATAGTTGATGGTAGACCCACAGTTCTCTTTACTTTTGTCACTACAATTTACTTTGTTACATTTTTTAAAAGACGCGTTCGAGATTTCGACTCTTCCGCTATTGCGCTCTGCCTTGAGCTGCAGTTATGCACAACTTGTCATAGATACCTATAAAAAAACCATAGAAGCGCTAAGTAGATATTTAATGGTGTTCCGGTTACCCCACTAGTTTTATCGTAGGAAATTTTGCCGAAATCAGCATTACGCAAGTAGGCCTCGTTAGCAGGACAAAATAGCTTTGTCGGCGGCAAAGTGTCGTTAGTGCATTTGTTCCGCAATTACACTAACTTACATTATAGTAGTTAATGTAGGGTTGTTAAAAGTTTATTATGGTTACTTGTACGTATTTGTATAATTATAGGGCTGTTAGTTGATGATTGCAAAACTTGTCAGGTGACTCGGTCTGTGGTCCTGTGTATGTAAACAAAAAATTCGGTTAAGTGCGAGTCGAGTCTCTATTAGGGTTCCGTACACATGACCAAAGAAAATAAGCGCGGTTACAACTGGCGGTTAGTCTCTTTAGGTAGACTAGACATCCAACTAATAGGTTGCGGATCCACCGCGGGCTAAAACGGAGAAAGTCGATAAACGATCAAATTGTGCAATTCCTTTCCACCTATCGTCGGTGACTAATCATTACCGTATACAGACAGCTTTTGAGTTGCAAATAAATTGACATCACGGTAATAAACGGTGACTTGCGGAACAACCAAATTACCGTACCCATTGCGCAACTCAAATAACTTACACAGCCAAAGAAAGAAAATTTGTGACAAGATAAACGATTTTGAAATCTTCAGTTTATTAGGAATAGCATTATAGTATTAGAAGTTGGCAATGGAAATACAGAAAAAAAAATGAGGTACACCAACCTGATTCTGAACGGTGGAGATGAGTAGTTGTCGTTGAAGCTCGACGGGACTGCTCTCGAGGAGAATCGCAGCGAACTTCTTGGAGTCGGGCGTCGGGACGCGCGGCGGCCGCGACGGCGTGTCCAGCGCCGCGTCCAGCCTGCCCAGCGGCGTGTCGGGCGGGGCGGGCGGGGCGGGCGGGGCGGGCGGGGCGGGCGGGGCAGGCGGGGCAGGCGGCGAGGCCGCGGTCGCTGCCTCCAGCTGCGCCGCGCGCGCCAGCAGCGCGTCCCTCTCGCTGCGCAACCGCGCCACGTCCGTGCAGTCCCCGCATCCGGCGGACAACGCTCTCGCGAACGACTCCTCCGCCGTTTCCGACGGCCTCTCGTCGAGTTCCCCCCGCAACGATTCCGCTTCGTCCCGTAGACGGACGCCCTTCCGTTGGATGACGTCGAGCAGCGCCCACAGCTCGTCCTCCAGGGGCCGAGACCGAGTGGCGGAGGTGGCGGCGGAGGCGGACGAGTGCGCGTCCTTGCCGCAGGAGGTCTCCGTGCTGAAGCCCGAGTCCTGCACGGAGGGTTGCGGCTTGGTCCGGGCGGCGTCTCCGCTGCCGCCTGCCAGTTTGCGTCGCACGCGCACGCCGGGCTCCCAGTCGCGTCGCGTCTCGCTGGCCGGCGTGGACGGCGCCATTTTGGATCGTAGGTTCGGGAATGTCTCGATGACGAGATCGCGGAACTCGAGCAATGCCCCGACTTCATTCTGGAGTTCCTGAGGATTGAATATTTCAAAAATTATATATATATATTTTTTTCATAATATATCAAACTTGATCACACACGGGAAATAATAAAAATCAGCCAAGTGCGAGTCGGGCCTCGCTCTTTCAGGGTTCCGTACATAATTATGAACAATATAATATTTTGGGTCTAAGAAATATTTAATTTCCGAGCTAGACATCGCAACAAACCGTGAAAGAAAAACCCAAAAAAATGTTCGTTTATTTTGGTCACAGCTTATAAACTATTTAATAAATAGTTGTTTTCAGTATTTGTTGTTTAAATAGAGCATATAGTACATAATATACTGAAATATCATATTCCCAACTATGTAGTTTAGTTTTTGAGATAGCCCCCGTCACAAAAATGGTCTAAAAACTGACAACTTTGATGGCCTCCCATTCCCTTATTTTTTGAGATAAAAATTAAAAAAATATATATTTGTACTCTACTTAATTAGCTCTAAACAATGATACCCCACAAGCTAGGGTAAAGAAAATTTTTTTTTTCCGGCTCCTTTTTCATGTATGGGAGCCCCCCTGAAAAATAATTTAATTCAATTTCTAATTCAATATTTGATTTTGGGTTAACGTTTTACACTAAATACCAAAATTTCAGGTTTGTAACTCATTTCGTCTGCGAGCTAGAGACCTGTGACCGGCGGACAGACGGACAGACAGCCGAGTGACATTAATAGGGCTCCGTTTTTTACCCTTCGGGTACGGAACCCTAAAAATGAAATTTGCAAGAGATATGTTTGATGATTAGATTGACTGAAAATAATTCAGACTTAAGCACGTCTACAACCTATAGATGCCTAACTTTAAAAAGTCAGAGTGGATCTTGGTCTCCACAATGAACAGCCATCATTTTGTTGCCGATTTATCTCTGCTTAATTCTAGGCTTCGAAGGCGATTAAGTTCTTAAGCTATATTCCAAGATTGTGTTCAGTTTAAGTTGGTAAAGATCCGCCTGTTTCGCAAGTCAGTTTCTTGACCTAAAGTGGCTTGTAAGCATGTAGCCTCATCTAAAAAACCTACCAGAACATACGAGCTTATTGACCCCAATAGCATTCATGCTGTTTGAATGCGGGCCGGTGACGAAACATCAATAGAATTCTCGCATAAATACACAAAGTATTTTTTGCTCAATATGCTCGTATTGTTAGGGCATGACCTTACAATGTAGGTGAAAAATGACGTATTTATTGCCTCAACAAGTCTCTCGCGGCAGGCAAATTATGTTAATTGGTTAATTCTAAATCTCATGTTTAAACAATTTTCTGTCTATGACAACAAATTGCCATTCGCATCTGTTTTAGCAAAAGATGCGACTTCAATAGGGTCGGGGCATACCAAAGCAGAGTAGAAGCACATCGATTCGAATCGAAAAAAATTCACGGCATATTGTGGCACCTATCTCTGCAATACAAAACAATATTTTATATTTAAAAAAGAAAAGACGAGCGAATGCGCGCGCATCCGTACAAACTCGTTGTACCTTATTTTGTAGAGATAGGTGTCAAAATAGCATGAACGTTTTTGGTTTACGATTCGATGCGCTCGACTCTGTGCTAGGGATGCCCCGACCCTAAATGTGTAAATTGTGGTATCGACATACGGTAGATGGTAGTGCGTGACGTACCTGTAGCGCGACTAGAGACTTAGCCTGCTCCGAGATGAGGTAGTGGAAGGGTCCGGGGGGTGAGCGCAGCTGCAGGCACTCCATGCCCGAGCCGCCGGAGCCGCCGGAGCCGCCGCTCGCGCTGTCCGCACCGCCCGTCTGGAACAATACACAATTCATGTCAATAAAACCTGACTACTGCGACTCGGAACTAGCTCTATTAGGCACACTTCCGTACATATAGAATGACAAATTAAGTCAACACGTTATGCATATTAAGTAATAACATATCCTTTCTATCGGTCTATTAAATGTTTCGTTTGAGCTAGATAGACATCGCAAAAATCTATGAAAGTAAAAACCCTAAAAAATGTTCATCTGTTTTGTCACAGGCCAGCTTACAAATAAATGGCTTCTTTGAATACCTACAGTTTAGGGTACATAATATTATATTGAAAATTCATATTCCCAAGTGGTTTAGTTTTTGAAATAGATCTCGAACAAAGATTATCGATAAAACAAAAATTTAAAAAATTTACTACCCAGGATAATACTTAAAAGGACCTCGGAGGGTGCTTCAAATACTGAAGCTGGAAAAGGGATGCCACAATTGACAATGCTTCTGACAAAAACAATAAGTACCTATTTATGTAACAAATACAGTAGTAACGCAACATTAAGGCTATCACGAGTTATTACTGCAACACTCATTCGTTAGAGCAACTGTGTTCAATAACAACCCTTTAATAGTTATGCAAAAATAAAATAACGTCAAAATGATTCGTAGGTAGTTTCAGGCCGGGCGAGAAAAATATATTAAAATGCGAAATATAAACCGCGCGAATAAAATTCGCGCGAATAATTTTCGCAGTGCGGCCCCGCTCTAAAGGTTAGAACATTGAACTGGAAATGCTTCTGACGAAAACAATAGTTATGAAACAAATACAGTAGTAAAGCAACATAGATTAAGGCTAGCACGAGCTATTACTGCAACACTATCACGCGTCAGACCCAGAGCAACTGTCTTCAATAACCCGAACGCGTGCCTTGTTGAAGTGGCAGTTCACGATTGTCCATTAGCCGGCCGCGGCTCGTGATTACCAATCGCTGGTTACGTTATATTTGTTTAAAACAAATTAAGGGCCTTTACATTACAGTGTTTTAACATTCCATGAATTAATCAACAAGTTGGACAGTCTCAAGGCTTCGTATGGAATTTAAATGGATTTTGTGTGCGAAATGAACGATTCGATGTATTGTTTCTTAGTGGAAGGAAACAATGTGTTTATTTATACGTAATCACGTACAGATTATGCGTAGATAACTCCGCAACAAAACGAATAACTGCATATTCTCTAACGAATATGTTCACAAAATTAAGACACACTCATGTGACAAAGACGTTTATTTAAGGTTGCCTTTCCAACAGGAACCATTCCATGGATTCCGCTAGAGCTAAGTCATTCGAATTTTGAGTAAGTGCCTACCGAAAAATGCTGTAAAATGCTAACATATACGGCTTCGGTACATGGTCATTGGTCGCTAATTATGGGCTCCATAAAAAAGCTCAAGGGTCAGTCAGCGATACAGAGCTAGCTCGCAGTTTCTCAGTAATCAAATCAGAAAAAAGATCGGTAAAAGAAGCAAGAGTCACTAACGTTGCTCAACGTTTGCGAAGCTGAAGTAGCAATAATGGGTAGGGCACATAGTTCGAAGAACTGAAAGATAATAGGGTCCAAAGATGCTGGAAGAGAGGTATCAAGAGTCATAGAGAACCGCTAGACACAGGCGGCGCAAGACCGAGGGGTGTGGAAGTCCCTGGAAGAGCCTTATGCCCAACAATAACGAAAAATGTATCTCGTTTAGCGCATGCAGCATGTTCGGGTCGTACTGCTAAATGGGCGATCGACTCAAGTTTAATATGTACTATACAATATCATAATTCAATTGTTATGATTACTTAGCCTTTGTTACTGATATTCTTATTGTTTACGGGTCACCCGATGCCTTTTGCGGTTGTAAACTAAGATTGTTTTTATCAAAGACTCTCGGATTTCTTAAAGACAATTCGATCGACTTGCAACTATATCATCCATCTGCAGTCACACTTTAAATGAAATCTAGAGTAAATTAATAAAAGGTGAACTTTATAAGCGAATGAAAACATAAATGTCTTATTTACAAAACTAAAACATTCAAAAAAGTAGCCATTAAAAGGATATTTGGGGACAGCGGAACTCGAGCGGAATGTATTTTAGAGGGGTTTTTAAAAAAGTTTTTGAGTTCGATTCATTTAGAACGGAATGATGAAATGTTAAATGTATCAATATATCAGCGGATTTAAAGTGTCTGTAGAATTTAAGATTACCTACCTACTGGGACTTCCTACGCGAGATAAACTTCATGGCTATGGAGACTAATGAGATAGGCCTTTAGAAATAACACCATATTTTTGATGCAATCTATGCTAATAAATTAAGTATTTCAGTTGTTTTACACTCCTTAAATATTAGCTAAAATATGCAGTTCTAGCATGAGTATCATAAATCCTAATAATTGCGATGATCCCAAATCGCAATCCAATATCTAATCACAAGTTTGATGATGGCGGTATGTATAACGACAATATAGATTTAACTCTGCGTAAAGAATTACGTAGATAAGGGGATAGGGTGGAAATAAATGCCGAGTCATTGATAATGAAAATTAATAAACAAAAATAATAGAAAGAATTAAAGAAGATCAACAATAACACTATGTGCAGTGAGAGGTTCGGAGCAGAAGCGATATCAATCTTCAAACGAAATTCAACTATAAATAACCCAAGAACCGATATCGTTGATAAGGTGGCTCACAAATGTCGATGTCACTTAAGTGCTGATAACATTAGCGCTGTCAGTTTTTATGATAAACGCTCTTGTTCGTATCTTATACTGATACTTACCTACTTCATATTTATTATTTCGAAATACGTGATAACTGATGGGTGTCATCATGTGATACGAGTATCAACAAACATATTAGGTGTGTGCGATGAGTAAGCTGATTAGAATCGATTGATACTAATTTCACAAATACGTCAAGGCAAAACTCGATGACAATGTCCTTATGTTTTGGTAATTACTAATTACATTACCTACCGCCATTAAAGGCCCTGACATTGATTTAGTAAATGACGAATGTAGGTTATGAATAAGAGATAGTATAATCTGAAACCATACTACAGTCTGTGGAAGCATAGTTAAAAAGTTAAACACAATTTAGACATACTCATTGCTTAAGATTAAGACCTAGATCATCAATTCACTTACACTTTTTTTCGGTTGACGAAACGTTCCACTTTTTGTATTTTACTATGATGCCAAAAATTTCAAGGTGAATTATCAACTACTTGGACTTCGCTTCTATCATGATCATGAGATACTTACACTTTGTCCGTTTAAACTTCGTGTAGGTACTTCATTTCATCGCATTTCTTCGTGGACTTAACATAACTTTTGACTCCACGGAAGATTTATAGTGATATGCCTGTGCTCCCGCCGCAGGCTAGCAAATGCTAATTGGAGGCAATTTTAGGACCACACATCACACGAGTATTTTGTTTCCGTGGTTTCAAATAAATGTTTTTTCATTATTTATTTATTTTTCTTTCGCTCTTTAATCACGTTAAAGTGACACATTTTATTCAGAGTCAATTGTGAACCGAGCCGGTGAATTTTTCCTACTAAATTGGAATTTGATACTTAAACACTAATTTCCAGTGCGGTCAGCTTCCTCGAAATGCAGTGCGCATGAGAAATTAAAAACAAACGAGGCTAAAACAATAAAATCACAAGTCATAAGTCATAACCCTTCCGCATACGGGCAATAAAACTTTGACAGAGTTTCAAATGGCCTTTTGAGTGTCAACGAACCAAACACGACGGGCGACAGTCGTCGGTTGTCGTCTGTGACAGCATTTAAGCAGTTTCACTTTCGTTGCGCCACAGTCACAGTCGCAGCGCCAGCGAGTGCGTTATTATAATAATTTACAATTGCTATCCGACATCAAGCCTAGCATTCGTTCATTCATACAAAACGGAACTGGAGAATTTCAGACAATTGTTTATTTTCGCACGATCATACGTAACTGCATGCAAAGTTGCGTTTTTTTTAATAGCCGCTTTCGTAACCTATACATTATTATAGTTACCTACTATAGTCATAAGAGAAGAAGAGGGGGTTTGTGTTGCATTAAATTAAAAGAAAATAACTTAAGCAATTTTCGGACCACAGTGTATGTATGTTTCACCTCGATAAGCAACTTCCTTCCGTAAAGCTTAGCAATAAAAGGTGGCATTCAGTTCTGCTACTAATATTCTCTTGTTAAGGAAACGTTGTTTATTTTAATGAAGTAAAGGACAATTGCGTTTTCCTATAAAACTGATCAACTGAACTTGATGACAAACTCGTCAAGTTAGGATTTTTACGATTTCTGTTTTTATGTTCCGACTTGAGAAAATCTGTCTTTGAATGACTGCATTTTGCTGAACAAGCAAACGAAAATACATATCCTATACAAAACTTTGTACAGTTTAGCTTATAAAATTTTGCGGGTTTGGATGCTCCGATAAATGATGAATCGTACTGAACAAGGAACCGTAGCTAATTAGGGAGTAAACAAACGTTTGAGACTATTCTAAGTAATTGTAAAGAAGACGTGCGGGCGATTTCCAATTAAGTGCGGGTGTTGGTCACCCGCACTTAATTGGAATCGGCAAAATGGGCAAAACGACAAGCCTGCCAATCCGCACTGGAGTAGCGTGGCGGTTTTAGGCTCTCAATCCCTTTCTCCTATTATGAGAGGACGCCTGTGCTCAGCAGTGGGACGTTAAAGGGCTGTAGTGTGGTGGTAGGGCTACCAAGCTGCTGCCCGCTCATAGATGACCCGCAGACCTTATCGTCTTCTTCTTTGAAATTACGGACGCTTCTTTCAAATTACTACCCAGTACTAGATACATATTTATTCTTATTTCACGATTCTGGAAACACAACGCAATCTTACGAAAAATACTGCGTATTAGAGACAAATATACTCTTATCAGACTATTTGATAGAATAAATACTAAGAGAGCAGTGTGGATAATATTATGTACGAGAAGATAGAGATTATCTTGAGATAATCGTGTTCACCTTAAGCTTAGGTATTATACCTATATTATGTGTTATTGATGACGAGGTATGCAATCGCACGATTTAGAATAAATGGCATCGTAGAAATAATACTAGGTAGTTATTTTACCTGCTAATGCAGAAAACACGTTTTGTTCGAGGGTCAAACCTAATCAAATGAAATTGTTGCAATACTTATTCGTTGTCGTCGGATTAGAGGTCTGACAGACAGACAAAAATTGGTCTGAAAAGAGCCCATAGCAAACTCAGCCGTGTAAAAAAAGATTTTAGATAGGTACGATTAGTAAGTTAGTTGTTAGAATCCGTTTAGCGCGATAGTTAAGTAAATGTATAGGAGCCGACCGCCGCGACGCGACCGGATGAACTGTAACTGTAACCAGTGTTTTATTAAATTATAATTTCACGTCGGAAACACACTAAGCTACGGGTTCCGGTTATTATCAACCGTTGATAAATTACTTAAGACTTGAATTGCACAAATTACATAGCAATCGCAAAAAAAATACAAAGGTCTTAAACTGACCGTAA
This sequence comes from Melanargia galathea, assembly GCA_920104075.1. Lineage (NCBI taxonomy): Eukaryota > Metazoa > Arthropoda > Insecta > Lepidoptera > Nymphalidae > Melanargia > Melanargia galathea. The sequence continues at coordinate 5,881,848 of OV049867.1, forward strand.
AACTATTTGCATTTGCACAGTATTTTCGTAGATTATCTACGTAACTCAAATTGCAAATGGCATCGAACTAAGTATCTAAAGGAATAATTAGGTATAATCTGTTTTTTTTTCTTGGGTGACTTAGAAGATTTATCTTTTGTTTGTTAACAAAACACAGAGAAAAGTGTAAGCAACATGCTTTACACGGCGATAATAAAATTAGAACCGAATATTAAATAATAATGAGACACCGAAAATATGAACTACTACAACTCATCATACAGGGCAAGATCCAAGGAAAACGAAGTGTGGGGAGAAGGAGAACATCTTGGCTGAAAAACCTACGCCAATGGTTTGGAAAAAGCACCCGTTCATTATTCAGAGCCGCGGTATCGAAGATTCAAGTTGCCTTAATGATCGCCGACCTTCGAAAGAAGATGGCACTTTAAGAAAAAGAATAATTAGAAGTTGTTTGTATTTAGGTAATTATTTTGTATTACAGTACTGTTAGTTCGCGGTAAGAACTTCCAGCCTGTGCCACGTGTTTCTGCCAGAAGCGACTTGTAAATTAGTCAGGGAATAATAAATTGTATGGTGCGTTGTTATAAATGTGCGATCAGCTTTAAACTTGTCTATATTATGCAGGTCGATTAAATTATTCACTACGGTGATAGATTAGCGATGATTAGAAAAGACCTCGTCTCAAGCGCGAAGTCTGTGTTTAGTGAAATTAACAGTTGACTCTAATTACACGGTGCCTCAAATCAGCGAGTGTAACTTCGCCACGACAATCACTCATTTACATAGTACGTAGTACGTACCTATAGTTTAGATGTAGGTCATGGAACCCACATTTTATCTTTGGATCATGGTCGTATTATTATGTAATTAAAAATCGTTTTTGTGATGTTTTTAAAATTTATATAAATTGAAAATTGCCAGATTTATATACATAAATACAACGTCTACGAATTAATATACATATAGGTAATGGAAGTCTGGAAAAATAGGGCGCTTCAAGTATCGCTACATAGTTAAGATATGTCCTAATATTGAGATACGGCTTTGGAATACTTATAATACCAGTCCTTTTTCATCGGCCGATAGACATGCAAGCTACTGGACATACATAGGTCTCTTGTAGGGCCATCCAAAATGCTCGATTATGCGCCGCTTGATTCAGCGACTCCCTCCCTACACCTCGATTCGGATCGTCAGTGAACTTTAGAGGGATATCTGCCAGCACTGCGCTTTCCTGTGCGAGGCAGCCATTTAGCACTTTCGGACCCCAAGCGTCTTTATTAATCTACTAGATGATGCCCACGGCTTCGCCCGTGTGGATTTAGGTGTTTAAAAATCCCGTGGGAACTTTTGATTTTCCAGAACAAAAAGTAGCGTAGGTATCTATAGTAACCCGTCCCCAAATCGGAAAAATCCCGTGGGATCCCCACGATTTCGGAATGCAATTCCTTACAGCATCAGGGTTGAGGAGTTGGATATGTACCTACTCGAGTTCATTCAACGATAGTCTTTAATTGGTACCCCCCATATCAATTTAAATAACCGACAGTTCCTAAATCCCATTAGTTTCGGGGATCAGGTCCCCTACAGCATCAGTATTGAGGAGTTGGAATCCAATTTTTTTTGTAGGACAGTATCGCAACATTTCTCTATCGATTTAAAAAAAAATTACGCAAATCGGTTCAGAAATCTCGGAGATATCGGTGTAGTACATAGGTAGAAAAACACAACTCTTCCTTTTTTGAAAGTCGGTTAAAAAAGTAGCCTATGTTACTACCTGGTTAATTCTCTACTTGTATGTGAAAGTCCCGTCAAATTCGGTTCAGCCGTTCCGAAGATTAGCCCGTTCAAACAGACAGACAGACAGACAAACAGACAGACAGACAGACAGACAGACAGACAGACAAAAATTTCAAAAACGTGTGATTCGGTTATGGTACCGTTCAAATAACCATATGAGCTTTATATGAGGTAGTTATTTCGAAATTACAGACAGACACTTCAATTTTATTTATTAGTATAGATAACTATGTGTCCCGGCCAATACCATCACTTCTATAAAAGGGTTCAAATGAAGCAACTAAACCCCAGTAGAAAGATATACCTAATGCTAAGTAATGACTATGCTATAAAGTATGACAGTCGGACAGATTTCCGCGAAATTCGAATACAATACGTTTTAAAACATTAAAGCATTAATATATATATAGCTGCTCGTGCTGATTCATTGACTGACTCACTGATTGATCACCCCTCCTGTAAAATTTTGTATGAAAAATTTTTTTTTCACTAATGGTTTCGTATAGAGGATAAAAATTCATTCGGAACAAAAATATGGAGAGAGCTGATGATTGAGGATTTCGGAGACAGGTGAGCAGCACGCTTAAGGTATTGAAGATAGGTGGGGGGTGCTCGAACAAATGTCACTCGAAACGTCATCCAATTGGCAGTTAGCTGAAAAAAAATTCAAAATGGCGAAAAAAAGATGGCCGCCATACAAATTTCATCGGTCTCCATCTCGGAGGGTATAAAAGATGGAAGAGTGGTTTCTTCGCAAAAGATGATGAGGATCCAAAGGTCTACTTGATGAATTGAAAAAAAAAATCAAAATGGCGGAATTTATTTTTCCATAGAAAATGTATGGCGAATATTGAAGAGACTACAAGTTGTAAACTATGCAAGGCTTTGATGCGATTCTTTGGAGAACTCTCAAAGAAAAATATGGAAAGACATGATGATTGAGGGTTTGGAAGATGGATGAGAAGCCCGGGCAGGGTATGTTAGATAGATGGGAGGTGCTCAAACAAAAATTACTCAAAACCTCATCCAATTGGCACTGAGCTGAAAAAAAAACAAAATGGCGGATTCAAGATGGCGGCTATACAAATTTCGTCAGAGTCTATCTCACCAAGCATAAAAGATGGAAGAGTGGTTTCTGGGAAAAAGATGATCAAGACCTAAAAGTCTACTTGATGAACAGAAAAAAACAAGATGGCGGAATTTATTTTTCTACACAAAAAAAAATTATTGATGGAAAAATACGGAAAGAGCTGATGATCGAAGATTTTGGAGACGGATGAAGAGCACGGCGAGGGTATTGAAGATAGGTGGGACGTGCTCAAACAAAAACTACTCGAATCCTCGCGGTCCGCTTGCGGGCCGCGCACCCACGCGCCATACTAGTTAATATATATATAGCTGTTCGTTCTGATTCACTGACTCATTCATCGCCTCTCCTGTAAAATTTTGTATGAAAAATTTTTTTTTCACAAATGGTTTCGTATAGAGGACAAAAATTCATTAAGAGGAAAAATATGGAGAGAGCTGATGATTGAGGATTTCGGAGACGGTTGAAGAGCACGCTTAAGGTATTGAAGATAGGTGGGGGGTGCTCGAGCAAATGTCACTCGAAACGTCATCCAATTGGCAGTCAGCTGAAAAAAAAATTCAAAATGGCGAAAAAAAGATGGTCGCCATACAAATTTCGTCGGTCTCCATCTCGGAGGGTATAAAAGATGGAAGAGTGGTTTCTTGGCAAAAGATGATGAGGATCCAAAGGTCTACTTGATGAATTGAAAAAAAATTCAAAATGGCGGAATTTATTTTTCCATAGAAAATGTATGGCGAATATTGAAGAGACTACAAGTTGTGAACTATGCAAGGCTTTAATGCGGTTTTTTGGAGAACTCTCAAAGAAAAATATGGGAAGACATGATGATTGAGGGTTTGGAAGTTGGTTGAGGAGCCCGGGCAGGGTATTGAAGATAGGTAGGAGGTGCTCAAACAAAAATTACTCGAAACATCATCCAATTGGCAGTGAGCTGAAAAAAAGTCCAAATGGTGGCCATACAAACATCGGTGTCTATCTCACCAAGTATAAGAGATGGAAGAGTGGTTTTTGCCAAAAGATGATTAAGACCTTAAGTTCTACTTGATGAGCAGAACGATTCGAAGAAAAAATATGGAGAGTGATAATGATCGAGGATTAGGAATAGGGGAGAGATAGATGGAGGCTGCTCAAACCAAAATACCCGAAAGCGAAACCTCGCGGTCCGCTTGCGGGCCGCGCACCCACGCGCCCTACTAGTTAATATATATATAGCTGTTCGTTCTGATTCACTGACTCACTCATTCATCGCCCCTCCTGTAAAATTTTGTATGAAAAATTTTTTTTTCACTAATGGTTTCGTATAGAGGACAAAAATTGAAGTAGAACAAAAATATGGAGAGAGCTGATGATTGAGGATTTCAGAGACGAGCGACGGGCACGCTTAAGGTATTGAAGATAGGTGGGGGGTGCTCGAGCAAATGTCACTCGAAACGTCATCCAATTGGCAGTCAGCTGAAAAAAAAATTCAAAATGGCGAAAAAAAGATGGTCGCCATACAAATTTCGTCGGTCTCCATCTCGGAGGGTATAAAAGATGGAAGAGTGGTTTCTTGGCAAAAGATGATGAGGATCCAAAGGTCTACTTGATGAATTGAAAAAAAATTCAAAATGGCGGAATTTATTTTTCCATAGAAAATGTATGGCGAATATTGAAGAGACTACAAGTTGTGAACTATGCAAGGCTTTAATGCGGTTTTTTGGAGAACTCTCAAAGAAAAATATGGGAAGACATGATGATTGAGGGTTTGGAAGTTGGTTGAGGAGCCCGGGCAGGGTATTGAAGATAGGTAGGAGGTGCTCAAACAAAAATTACTCGAAACATCATCCAATTGGCAGTGAGCTGAAAAAAAGTCCAAAATGGCGGATTCAAGATGGCGGCCATACAAACATCGGTGTCTATCTCACCAAGTATAAAAGATGGAAGAGTGGTTTTTGCCAAAAGATGATTAAGACCTTAAGTTCTACTTGATGAGCAGAATGATTCGAAGAAAAAATATGGAGAGTGATAATGATCGAGGGTTAGGAATATGGGAGAGATAGGTGGAGGCTGCTCAAACCAAAATACCCGAAAGCGAAACCTCGCGGTCCGCTTGCGGGCCGCGCACCCACGCGCCCTACTAGTTTATATATGTACATTGTACATACGTATATCTAACAACATTAACAACATTCTTGAAACTGATATCGCATGAATAATAATAATTTAACCGCACAATTGTCATTGACGTCTGTGTGTAACCACAGAAGTGGAATGAAACAAATAGTTAAACTAACTGTCGCACTCAGAGACATTCATTAAATTAGTGTAATTATTCATTAACTAATTATTATCATTAAATCTCTAAATGAGCTTTTGGTTATCATTTGGTTCTGATTTGATTGTAGGTACCTACTTAGGTAGTTAGGTACTAAGCGTTAACTTACTCTGAGACTGAAATTGTTTAAATCTATACCTACTAAGGAGTTATTTTATGACTGAGTACGGCAGTAAGGACCTAATAATAAAGGGACAATGTTAATTTAAAGTAATATCTTTAAGACTAGCGGTCCGCCCCGGCTACGTCCGTGGTACATAATATATAGCCTATAGCACTCAAGGATCACGTACATATCCAACGGTGAAAGAATTTTTGAAACCGGTCCAGTAGTTTCCGAGATTAGCGCGTTCATACAAACAAACTCTTCCGCTTTATTATATTAGTAAGTATAGATATATAAGAAAACAGAGATTTGGAGGAATATAGAGACTACGTGAGCATGGCTGAACGGAGAAGCTAATCGATTGACAAAATCTATTCTCATAATAATGGTCGTACGATATTGTAGAGTCGTAAAACGTAAGAAAGAAACTCTTTCCGAAAGTTTTGATTGAATTTAATTGTTGTAAAAGAGACATTATCATTCGGATTGCAGTTCTCAGTGCATTGGTTGCGCTGCGGGGAGCTGCTAATTAGTTGCATATTGGTACTAATTCTGTTCTATACAATCCGAGTCGACAGGTCTAAAAGCCATACTATCTTTTACTGTAGAGAACATTGTGAAACTATTAATATATATATAGCTGCTCGTGCTGATTCATTGACTGACTCACTGATTGATCACCCCTCCTGTAAAATTTTGTATGAAAAATTTTTTTTTCACTAATGATTTCGTATAGAGGACAAAAATTCATTCGGAACAAAAATATGGAGAGAGCTGATGATTGAGGATTTCGGAGACAGGTGAGCAGCACGCTTAAGGTATTGAAGATAGGTGGGGGGTGCTCGAACAAATGTCACTCGAAACGTCATCCAATTGGCAGTTAGCTGAAAAAAAATTCAAAATGGCGAAAAAAAGATGGCCGCCATACAAATTTCATCGGTCTCCATCTCAGAGGGTATAAAAGATGGAAGAGTGGTTTCTTCGCAAAAGATGATGAGGATCCAAAGGTCTACTTGATGAATTGAAAAAAAAAATCAAAATGGCGGAATTTATTTTTCCATAGAAAATGTATGGCGAATATTGAAGAGACTACAAGTTGTAAACTATGCAAGGCTTTGATGCGATTCTTTGGAGAACTCTCAAAGAAAAATATGGAAAGACATGATGATTGAGGGTTTGGAAGATGGATGAGGAGCCCGGGCAGGGTATGTTAGATAGATGGGAGGTGCTCAAACAAAAATTACTCAAAACCTCATCCAATTGGCACTGAGCTGAAAAAAAAACAAAATGGCGGATTCAAGATGGCGGCTATACAAATTTCGTCAGAGTCTATCTCACCAAGCATAAAAGATGGAAGAGTGGTTTCTGGGAAAAAGATGATCAAGACCTAAAAGTCTACTTGATGAACAGAAAAAAACAAGATGGCGGAATTTATTTTTCTACACAAAAAAAAATTATTGATGGAAAAATACGGAAAGAGCTGATGATCGAAGATTTTGGAGACGGATGAAGAGCACGGCGAGGGTATTGAAGATAGGTGGGACGTGCTCAAACAAAAACTACTCGAATCCTCGCGGTCCGCTTGCGGGCCGCGCACCCACGCGCCATACTAGTTATTATATATAACTATTTATAGAGCTGTTAACTTAGTTTAATTTATAGGTTACGTACAACAGAATTAGTACCATTGTTAAGAGACGGAACATAAGCAGTTTCACTCGTTGAAATACGCGGTAAGGTGCGTGATGCTATGAAATGTATGATACTCTATCTACTTTGCGACCATTGTCCAGTGTCTTCGTTCCTACTTCCTTTAATGAGATTTTTTACTTAATAAGAATTTCTAGTAGAGAGTGCAGAGTATAAACTTAAACTTCTATCTAAAGGCTCCACTACACATTGACCCAATACTTTCGTCAAGTGCCGGGCAATGCAATGCAATGTAAGCAATGCAGGCAATGTAAACAAACACATTTCGCATTTATAATTTTAGTAGGCAAGTAAGGATTAAACACTAAAATGTGCAATATGTTACCTAAAATTACGGCATCAAACATATTTTAGCCATACATACCTAACTGGTAGATATGAAGCTGAACTTGACATTTCAATATTGTCCATTACATAATTCTACGAGGGAGCTCGGAAACGTGGATTCATATTATGTCATTGCCAATTGTCTTTGCAAACCTTGAAGTATGAAACATGAGGTATTTTGGGCATATACACAAGGCCCGACAGAATGGCCCAATGTATACAAGGTTCTTTAAATCAATAACGGTATGGTGACTTTGGTTACGAAACATTTTGAAACACTATCTTCGTTCCACTATTTATTTATTGGTGTATAGTGGACCCTTGAACTCTCTAGTCACTCTTTCTAACCCCTGGTCACTTTCGCTTATTTCGACACACCCACACCTTCGTCATATTATGGACTTAATTAAAATAAAATTATGCATAAATCTATGTATAGATTTATTAATAATCCTACTAATATTATAAATGTGAAAGTGTGAATGTTTGGATGTTTGTTACTCTATAACGTCGCAACTACTAAACAGATTTGGCTGAAATTTTGAATGGAGATAGATAATGCCCTGACTTAACACTATATGCTATTTTTTATCCTCGAAAAATCCACAGTTCCCGCGGGATTTTGAAAAAACCCAAATCTACAGCTACAGCTATAGCTATGCTATAGTGATTTACACTATAGCAAACTACCTGGAAAGTAAGTTAAAGGTTGGAAAAGAGAGCGGCAACGGGAACCAGAAATCCACGATTTCCTCAGGATTTATGAAAAACCGAAATTCACGGGCGAAGCCGCGGGCAAAAGCTAGTATTATTATAATTATAAATAAAGTTGAAGCGTTTGTCAAGCGAAAATCACGGATTTTAAATCAACTGAACTTTCATTAAGTTCATAATATTATGATTATTTGAACGATAGCATAACCGTAATAGCAATAAGCGTTTAAAATAATTCTATCCGTCTGTCTGTTTGTTTTACTGTCCGGGCTATCCGGTTCAACCCGATTCTAACGAGACTTTCACAGACAGGTAGAAGTTTACTTACTTTTTAAAAAACCTAAGTCTATGCGGACGAAGTCGCGGGAAACAGCAACACATTAATAAAGTGAAGGTTTTATTAATTCAGCCTACTCAAATTACATATTTTAAAATTACATTAAGAACACACGAAAGTGTCGTTTTATTTAGGTAGGTGTATATTGCGTAGGTACGCAGGTACAGCTATTTGGACATTTGAGAAATTTAGAAATATCTAATTGCGCCCAAACATGAGAAATCATGAAAAAAAATACAAACTCAAATGAAAGGGCTTGATTAGTAGAATAGCACTATTGCAAATCCAAGATGGCCGCTCCCACAAAATGGCGAATGTCGGGGGTTTTTTTTTAATTTATACTTGGTTAGTTACCTACTACATGCACTTTTACACCATCTACAAAATAATGACGGAACAGTAATTTAAATTATACTGTTTACCTAACATATGTATAGATATATTTCTTAACAATCGGAATATCCGAAACAAACAAGCCTTATATTACAAATTTAAATAACAGTATTATTAAAATATCAGATATATACATAGGTGCCAAAATACTTTGTGCTCTTCTCAAATAACCGCATTGTTGCGACTTGCGAGACATAAAGAAGCGACAAAAAATTGAAACTGAATCGGTTGGTCGATATGCTCTATTAGTCGTCTTGAATTTCTGGCATCGAAATCTTCAAGGCTACAAAATACATGCCACTTTTACAGTTTCATTACAATCCATACTAATATTATAAATGCGAAAGTGTGTCTGTATGTCTATCTATTAGCCTTTCACGGCCCAACAGTGTAACCGATTTTGATGAAAGGTACAGAGGTAGCTTACATCCCGCGGAAGGACATATGCTACTTTTTATCCCGGAAAAATAACATATTCCCACGGGAAGACAAAATATTTAAAGTACCTACATAATCCGTTTAACCGATTTTGATGTTTGGTACGAAGTTAGCTTACAGCCTGGAATCGGCCATAGTCTACTTTTTATCCCGGAAAATTAAAGTTCTTCCACGGGATTCCTGAAGGTTCATCCGTTTAACCGATTTATACGAAATTTGGCATAGAGGTAGCTTTCGTCCCTGCATTTGACATATAATACAAGATTTATCCCGGAAAAGCAAATAGTTCCCTCAGGATTTTAAGAAACCTAAATCCACGCGGACGAAGTCGCGGGCATCATCTAGTTTGAAATAGTTGTAACAAACGCATCGCCTCAAACGAATGAAGGTGCGATGGTTTTTTTGAGTCATTAGGAAATTGTTCAGGGCTTTGCGATCGATCAGGGATTTGGTCGATTTGTATAAACCATGGAGTTGTCAAATTATGAAATTTCTTTTATTTCGAACAGAACAGTCACCAAGTTTAGTGTAAGCGTTGCCGGCTATGACACGTGACCTGAATTAGGGTTTCAAAAGAGCCGTGACTACTGTGATTTTCCGGAATAAAAGTATCTTATGTTCCAGGATGTTAAGTATAACTTTGCCAAATCGAATTTCATCAATATTCGTTCGGCCTTTGAGCCATGTAAAGGTAACAGATAGACAAACCGACAGACAGACAGATACTTTCGCATTGAAAAGTATGTATTTTCGTATGCGTTCACGCCTCGCCTGTGATAAATTGCGGAGGCGTGGTGTCGTAATCTGTGAGTGCTTACCATTGTCGGGCCACGCAGTCAAGTATATGTAATGACATGTTCATATCGTTCACCCAGTCAAACATCGCCGTTATGCATATTATGCACCATTTACCTTCTAGTGTAAGAGCCCCTGCGCACTAGACGGATCTGGCTGCGAAGTCAATACGACCAAAGGAATGCTTGGCTGCTTAGTGCGTGGGCTCGAATGAGTCCCCATTGGTCGGATTGGCTGCTGCAACCAGGCTGCCTAGTGCACGCAGTCTCTTACACTATTGTTATATAATTAATCTAGGTACGGTAACAGCGGTAGATACATTAAGGTATTGCCCGCTGAAACGTCCGCATGAATTTGGAAAATTGCCGTGGGAAACTTTGATTTTCTGGTTGAAAAGTAACTACATCACTCCTTGAAAGCCGTTCCGAAAATTAAACAGACCGACAGACAAGAATTTTAGTAATGTGCGTTAATTTTAGTTAATTTAAAAATTAACTAATTAATAAAGTTTGAACTTTGAATACATTAACATAGGTAGGCACTAGGCACATATCGAAACGATAGGTAGGTAAATACATAACGCATCCTAAGAGCCTATAGAATTTCTTCTTGAATAGTTCACTTCTACTTCACTTGTCGACGCAAAACATAATAAAGAATGGGGGGATAGCTCGACATAATATTGCAATTTAGTTATGTATTCTGCTTTGGAACGTTGAATCCAACCAGCGCAGTGCTCCATTTCTTTTATGAGCGAGTATAGTGACTCTTCAATGCGACAAGCTCGTCCTTTACGCACGCTGCGCTAACAGGAGCTTGCCTCCGTTAGCAGAACAATTCTGTGGAAACGTTTATTCGCACAAAAGGCTTTGATAATGATCACGCCAACTTTGCTTTCCGGAATCGTAATCGTATTTAAACGTGTGTAATTATTTTCGTATTATTTTCTTTGTTTTCTTTTCCCCACAGTAAAATGTACATTAAAGGAATAGTTTTGTATTCCTTGCTTGCTTGTTGTTATATAGTGCTTGCAAATTATTTCTGCACGTGTCTAAAAATTAAAAATTAACACGGCGACACGGAATTGGTGGATGTTGCCTGTCGCATACATATTTGTAATGATACCACAGACACTATTTTAATTTATTTAAAATGCTGTGGTCCTCTCAATCTGCTTGGTCAAAAAACAACAAAAAGAAGTTAAACTGCGTATATAACTTCTTATGAAAATATCTCGTATTAACTAATGTTATTCCGAGATTCCCCATTTAACACCTTCATTACTTAATACACTCAGAGCAGAATATTTCCGGGCAATTAGTAAAATGGCTTTGTGCAGAGAACTTTCCACCGTCCAATCCATTAAGGCCGTTTTAATGCCAAACAAAGACGACACCCACTTCGGTTATAATAAGCTGTTTAACAGGTCAGAGGGCGGCAGCCTGTCAAATACACTACGATGTCCTCATTTGTTCTGAGCAACGTGAACAAAGCATAAACAAAGTGACTGGAAACATCCGAAACGTAAACACTTATACATAGTAGTACAATACAATAGTACTTACATCTAGAAACTTTTTGTTTCAGTAGACATGTTCGGTCGTAGTACAAAAAGTTAAATAAGATTTACTGATAACCAAGTTTGATTTTAAATAGTTTTTATATTGTAAATCTTCAGAATTATATCTAGTACGGTTAAGATAAACACTTGTTTAAATGCTTACTTAATTTTTTTGCAGTAAGACTGATTATTATGTTTACTATGTCTTTGTTCTGTAGCCTTCCTCACATTTGCAAAATGCTATCGTGACCAGATTAGTATGGAACCTTCGCAAAATACGTCGTAAAAAAAGATAAATAAATACGTTAAGAGTCTAGGTAGGTATATAGCTTTGTTATATATATATATATTTATTTTTTTATAAATATACACACACGGTCGGCTGTTCCTAAAGTAGGCAACTTAATGCCTGTGTTATAGGTAACAACCGACTGATATACATATTTACATATAGGTATTACACATATAAATATAAATATTTAATAAATGTATATATACATAATAAATACTTATATACTTACATAAATACACCCAGACTCGGGACGGGAATCGAACCCGCGACCCGGGAGAGGTAGGCAGGGTCACTGCCAACCGCGCATTATTGTCATGCTAGTGACGTGACCCGACTAACTTTTCACTTGGCTGCCGTGTAACCTAGTGTATCAAAATGTTATCGCTTTTCCCTGCCTAAAATGGGATTTTAAAATTTCTTGTCGAGCGATAAGGCGTTAGTTATATTTTATTTAATTCATTCAACCATAAACATGAGTCATAAAATAATAACGGCATGTCGCCACTCGCCATCAAATTAGTAGAAAAAATTAGAAACAAGGCTATTATATTCGACTACGTGTTATAAAGTATAAAGAAACAAAACCTGCCAAGTGCGAGTCGTACTAGTGCACCGAGGGTTCCATACCTTGCAAGTTGTAGGCATTACTTGCAAGGTATGGAATCTATATACATTCAAATTGGTTAAATTATTACACCACCTCAAAAACTCCCTTTGTTTGGGACCGCATATAGCTAATAGGGGAGACCGGGTATAAAAGTAACACGGGGTGAACGTAACAAATGAGTTTTTGAACCAGTTATGCTAGCTAGCAGTTATGGCTGTTTGAACAAAATGTGCCATTTTGAACCCCCCTCCTAACCAAAGTCACGGTCACGGCGCTATGCCGACGGTTGATGAAATAACGAGCTGGTGCCACAAAAATACCTCCAAAGTAAGTTTTGGCCATTTTTTTCAACTGTGTTTATTTTTGATATGGTGGGTTTAAGCTTGCATGTCAAGTATCACTAAAATAGAATAAGTATTCTTCTTTCTAATATGGCAATCGAAACAGTATTTTTTTAACGAATTTTAAAGTTATAGACATGTGTTTGCCATATTCGGGATTTTTTTTAATTAGGGATTAAAGTAACAAGTTGTTACTTTTATCCCGATTAAGATCGTGACATCTCAAAACATGTTTTATTGTGCTTTTTATATTTCAAAGTAATATTTAAGTACTTATTTTCTTATTCCAGAATACCTAATATACATAAACTAAAGACTAGTAGATGTGTATCTTCATCATCATCTCTTTTAAAAGCAATTTTGACTGTGGAGTTGCTGCCCCCACAGAGTTAGTTGCAGTCACCAACACTATTAGCGACACTACTCGTATCATTGGTAGCTGTTACTGCCAAGAACCCCTCCAGACTTAACTTTAGCAGCAATGGCCTGGCCATCAACAGATATCGTTTTTCCATCGACATCGTTTGATAATTTACACGCTCAATCTACTTCTTCAGCTATTGTTCAGCAAGTCACGACATCGTTTAATCCCTATGAAATTAAGCCCCTGCCAAAGGCTACCTCAGAAAGAATTCATGTATATATGGGCACCAACAGGTAAGTATACAGTAAGAAATATAATATTGTTATGATTTTTCAGAATAAAATACGCAGTTTGTACTGCAAACCCACTTATAGGCTACAACATGCAAATAGTAATAGAAAAGGAAGCAAAAGTCAGAAAAACTAAATTAATGACCGATACTACAACAAGCTTTCAAGACAAACAAGAAAGAAGCTTACCTAAAAAAGTAAAGAAATCTATTGTGTACACTGCTAAAGATACAAAAAAATCGAGGGCTCTAGTCTAGATGAAAAGAAAACAATTAAAAAAACCAAAGAAATAAAGCACAAAAGAAGAAAGAAGAAGTTAAAATAACTCTTCCTTCTTTCTCTTCTTCTTTGGCGTAAATCAGCCAAAGATATTTTCCCTTTTCAAACAGCAAATCAAATGAAAAGTGGGTGTTATGCCTAAAGTTTAAGTTATGGACTTATGTAGACTGCACTAATAACGAAATGATTTATATGTTTATGTAGACTGCACTAAAAACGAAATAAGTTATAATTTAAATTGATTATATAATTGATACATAATGTAACTTCGTTTTTATTTGAATGTTACAACCATCCCCTTACACTGTTACAACCAACCCTAGGGGTAGGGATGGTTGTAACAAATTCCACTTTTTTTATTTGGTCGTTTTTCTCAAAATCTATAACATCTGTTGCATTTATGCTGATGTTAACAGATAGCTGAAAGACCAATCTATTATATGTACTGAAAAGAATTTTAATATTCAATAAACTTTGTGAGATATTACCAGAAAAGTAAAAATTGTTACGTTCATCCCCGGTCTCCCCTACTAGTATGTATGTTTATGAAGGAGGGCTGTTACTGATTTCTACATTTGCTAGAATCTCTTTAAAATTTTGAACTCTGCCTCTTTTGCATTGAAATTCAAAATATGTACATATTAAAAATATGTAGGTATAATTCATTTGCAATAAAGTTGGACAAGCATCATTCACAACTATAAAGTCTAATTTTTAAAATCGATAACATTATTAATTTATTACTTACTTGAAGTAAGAAGTTGTGACAGTCTGACAGACAGACGACTTAATGGATACGGGTTCCTTTTGACATTTTGGTTCGGAACCCTAAAAAGACGAAACGCAAAAAAATAACAAACGTTAATTTTATCGTGCAATTTAGTCTATTAACTTGGGGCCGGCAATGGAGTAGGTACGAATTACCTATGGACGTAAGAAAAATAATATGGTCGGTGATACGACCGACAGCATCTATTTAGATGTTCCATGACATTAGCTCAAGCCGATATAGGATCTTTGTTCATTAGAGCCCACGGTTGTCTTGACAAAAATGGCCACATAGACATCGGAGTGTTATTTAAACAACCAAAGTTAACATGTTAAAGTTCTATGTATGGCCAATTTTACCTTATTAAAACAACACAGCAAAACATATATAATTAAAATTCGATTATGTACGTTTTTAGAATACACCTACGGGTAGAATCACGCCACCCGTGCTGTGTTACTAACGAAGCAATTTGGTCATCATTTCGTTATTATTGAAACGTTAATTCTGCGAAGAAATTACTACGGATACCTTACTAAGCAGTATTTCCGTTTTAGCAGTATTCTTTACCTCAACAAATGTTTCATCAACCTGCTTATTATGTGCTTTGCAGTTTGCTGACTTATTTATTGGTAAAGTAGTTGGGTACACTGCTGCCCGGAAGTAAGCCAAATATTAAACCAAGAAGAATTTGTTAAGAGAAGTTTCTTTTAACATTAAGATTCACATATAAATGTTACCGTGTAACTTTGAAACTACATAGTTCACGGAAACCACAGATTCAGATATTAGTTTCTAGAGCGTGCGTCTACTTTTGGTTGACTTTGATTGGTTAATATTAAAGTGAGAATCAAACTTCGTTTCTATAGTGACTGCTCTAATAATAAAATTTATTACAGAACTACATACTATGTAACCCAAAAAGCTTAGCTCTCAGCGTTTCTATCAAGAATAATTAATAATTATTATACTATGAAACGTATATAATATAAGTCGAGAAAGAGCAAAATGACTAAAAAACTTAGGTACGTTAAAATCAATGTTTTATGTAGGTAGGTACAGGCCGATATAAGGCATAGACACCGATTGAAAATTGTATCTAGAGAAATGGTGAAAACCCGCAGAACAAGACTCAAGACTACCTACCTATAAGTGAAAGCCTCTTGACGCTTGCGGTTCTGTTCCGCAGCTTCCAAAAACGATAACGATAAATGAGCAATTAGCAAATGCAGTTTGATGCCTTAAAATGTTGACTTACGCAAATCTTAACACCATATTAAAGATTGCCAATCAGGATGTCCACTCCACTCACGTGGGAAAATAAACGTCACTTTCACTGGCGATCAATGTTTATGTTGACACTTTTTCCAAGAACGGAAAAACGAAACATAGCATCTTAGTGTGGATTTAAAACCAAACATAGTAATATTTTCTACATAGTTTTTCTATCTAAGTAGGTTGTGTTTTCTATGTTTGCTGCTTTAACCCCAATAACTTCTATCATGATAGGAAGTGTCTGTCTTAGATTTTAAAACAACTGCTTCTTATTAAACTTATATGCTTATTTAAAAGACCCAAACACGTTTTTAAAATTATTGTCTGTCCGTCTCTTTGTTCGGGATACTCATCGGAACGGCTGAACCGATTTTGATCGTATAGAAGGAATGATGATCGCTGAAATCAGCTAGTTTTGTAATAACATAACAATAGGTAAGTATAAGTAAAAATACAATATAAGTAGTTGAAAATAGATTCAACATTTAATGCTCTGGTAATTTCATCACAAAAAGAGGACCCCAGTTTCTAGATTTCGGGTCAAAGAAAAAACGATTATGCATCAACTCGGATGTAACTTGTAAACTACCTATTGTACGGATTTAGATCGTACCAATGAGTAATTGAAACAATTACTTTACTACTACTTTAATTGAAACAAATTAAATTACAGACACTTGAAATACCCGATAATACTGTTTAGGTACTTACATTCTTCGAATTATGCCTGAGGTCTTTTCCGGCTATAAATAATCTAAATCCAATCTATACAATAAAGAAAAGATAATCTAACTGGCCTCAGGTGCAAATAAGAAAGACAAAAAATCAGAAGGCGTAACAATTTGACAGGCGCGAAAAATTAAACACAAGCACCGACGCGAAATTCGCTGTTGGCCAACAGTTGATTAACAAGTAAAAAGACGAAGACAGCGGTCAAGTCAACCGACCGTTTAGTGCTTTCACTTTCGCTTCCTCGCATTTCGGATCACCTTTGCGAAATTGAATGACCTAATGCCATGGCCTCCTTATCAATATTGTTTTTATTTACAACGATTTAGAATGTTTAGATCTGGAAGCAGCTTCGGCCGCAACTGATATCAATACGCATACTTAATATAATAATATGATATTCTAGAACTGTTATGATATTGTTATTAGTAGTAACTAGCGGATTCCCACGACTTCGTCCATTTGTTGAATGAATGAATGAAATGAATTATATGTTCTTTATTATACACCACTAGAGACACAACAATAAGAAAAACCTAATACGAACACTATTGCTATGAAGCGATCTCTACCAGACTACATATACAGACTAATAAAGAAAAGAAAACAGAAACAGGAGTTTAAAGTTTTCATGGAGTACCATTATGAGACCTCTTTGATTTCTCTTTGATGTAGTCTGTCCGTCTATGCCCCGGGATGCAACCTATCTCTGTGCCAAATTTCATTAAAATCTTAAATATTTCGTGGCTAAAAAGTAGTCTTGATCACTCCCTGTGTAATCCTCTATTTGTTTGTGAAAATCCCGTCAAAGTGGACTCGGTCAGCCGTTCCGAAGATTAGTCGCACAAGCAGATAGACAGATATCTATACATATAATAAAATCGTAGAATTGCCGTATCTGTACATTGAAGATTTTTGCAAAATAATAACTGGGGGATGTTAGGGATAAGTAATAGAACGTAAAAAAGCTATTTTTGAAATTTTTGTCTGTTTATCTGTTTGTCTGTTTGTCTGTATGTTTGTGCGCGCATCACGTAAAAACTACTGAATGGATTGAAATGAAACTCGGCATGATTTAAGTTCATACTATGGAGTAACATATAGGATACTTTTTATCCCGAAATTCAGTACGGTTCCCTTGGGAGAGGGGATGAAAGACAAAATGTGTACTTAGCTGTAATTCGGTAACGGGTGGTCCGATTTCATTCATTCTTTTTTTGTTAGAAAGTAGATACTTCAAAGACTACTGGCTTATCTCTGAAAGGCTGGACCGATTTTGATGGGACTTTCACTGGCGGATATTTACATTTTGATGTGCCTAAACATCCGCCAAAGAACTTTTAACAGTTTTTAGCAAGGTTTCAGCTCAAAGTAACAGGAAAAACAAAATGATTCCCACGGGATTATTAAAATCAATATCCACGCGAACGAAGTCGCGGGTATCCGCTCGTTTTTAATAAAGTGGGTTTGGGTTATGTTATCTTTCAAATAATCATATGAGCTGAACAAGGCACATACAGTTACTTCAATTTCATTTATTTGTATGCACGGAAGCCTAAATGTTAATAATTGACCTTCTCGTAACTTTAATGTTAAGTCAGTAAATGCTAATCATTATAAATTAAATAATTATCCTAAATCATCCTAATATCCAAGTTTCTTTATTGGCTTATTGTTACTCTGGAGTCTGGACCTGTTTTTTGTTTCCGCTTCGAGGATACAAGAGTTTGATTTAAACAATACATTTTATCGATATTACAATAACCAAAAATCTTATTAATATTCCTAGCTTTGCTACTAGTTATGTTACAGCGAACTATACAAAAACTAAACAAACTGCAATCAGTGAAACTCTACCGATAATAAATAATAGTCGGTACGCGCGTACATAATAAGTGTTACATTTTACATACTCGTGTCTCGTACATAACGCAAATGATAGCCTAAGTCAAATAACACCTATACATAATAACGATCTAAGTTTTACAGGAAATGAAACTAGAAAATAGAAGTATTTATATTCAAATAAACTTTTGTTTTGTGTTTCAAAAGTGCTTTTGAATCGTCATGTGAATCTACCAATGGTTCGGTATGCCGTTCCTGCCGGATAGAAACAGTAAGAAACTCGGTGGTTGCTCTAGCATTATACCCAGACATATACATAGTAGTAGTTATACATAAACATAACATAAACAGTATACAGTCACACTTCACGGTACAGCCACGAGTCTGGTGAACACGTGACAAGCGTGCGATTAGTCACGTTCGTGTTCAGAGAAACACGCGTATTTAGACACAGGGACACTATCTATTAACAATTTCGTGCACAACGGTGGTGGTATTGGCGACGGTTGGACCGTAAATTATTTAATTCAATTTGTATTTCTAGTATACTTGAAAGAAAGCGTTAGGAATGGTGCTGTAGACACTTGATAGTCGGTCAATTTTGTTAGAAATGTGTAAAGAATACGAATTTTACGGTGTGTTCGCAAGCTTAAATAAGAATAGAAAATTAAATGTGTGAAATAGAATTTGATTATGAAATAAATTAAACGTAAAAAACTTTTTTTAAGTTAAGCTTTTTTCCCCTAATATCAACTGTTTTTTTACGCAGGAACCCTAAATAGTTCCAGTATGAAAAGTAGCCTAAAAACTAGACCATTCTCTGTATAATCCTCTATCTGCCTGTGAAAGTATCGACAAGATCGGTTCAGCCGTTTCTAAGATTACTATAGCTGTATAAACCGACAGGAAAAAATTAAAAATGTGTGGTTGAGTAAGAGAGTCGTTCAAACAATCATTGAGCTTGTAAAATAGTAGGCGACATTAGAATAGTAGTAGGCGACATTAGAACATAAAATAGTAGGCCTTATAGAATAAAAATTATATTTTAACATTAGCATCCGTTAGTATAGCTTCTATTTTCACCAGAAATTGGTCCTCATTTTTAGTGCATCTGCAAAATGAATGATGATAATACCCGTTATTTATTTTACCTTTTTGCAAAACCCTAAGCACGACAGCTGCATAGCGGAATCGAATGTATGCTCAGAACCAACTGCCACTTAAACAAGCAAATATATACTTTAAGAGACGAGTATAAGTTTTAAATCAATTAAAGGAAAAGTGCGATGGCAACCCAATTCAACGTTTTGCAATCAGCATCTTTTTGGATGACATTTCCAAGGTTTAATTACACATTTAGGTACCTGTTTCCGATGACGTTAGCTGTTTTAAAATTAGAAAAAAATACTTAAAGGCTTCCCTTGACTGGTCATTTTTGTTTTATTTTATTATCGTCATTTTTGTTTTATTATCGTCCACTATGAGCAAATCTATACATATGAATATAATAAAATCGTAGACTTGCCGTATCTGTATATTAAAGATTTTTGCAAAATAATAACTGGGGGATGTTAGGCATAAGTAATAGTACGTAAAAAAGCTATTTTTGAAATTTTTGTCTGTTTGTCTGTTTATCTGTTTGTCTGTATGTTTGTGCGCGCATCACGCAAAAACTACTGAATGGATTGAAATGAAACTTGGTATGATTTAAGTTCATACTACGGAGTAACATATAGGATACTTTTTATCCCGAAATTCAGCACGGTTCCCTTGGGAGAGGGGATGAAAGTTGAAATGTGTACATACTTAGCTGTAATTCATTAACGCGTGGTCCGATTTCATTCATTCTTTTTTTGTTAGAAAGGAGATACTTTAAAGATTACCAGTTAATCTTAAAAAGGCTGGATCAATTTTGATGTGACTTTTACATGGTGTGATTTTTATTTTAGGCGGATGTTTACATT
Source organism: Melanargia galathea (assembly GCA_920104075.1). NCBI lineage: Eukaryota > Metazoa > Arthropoda > Insecta > Lepidoptera > Nymphalidae > Melanargia > Melanargia galathea. Next base: position 5,902,188 of record OV049867.1, read on the forward strand.
TTGATCTACCTAAACATCCGCCAGCGAACTTTTAACAGTTTTTAGCAAGGCATGAGCTCAAAGGAGCTTAGGAAAACAAAATGATACTCACGGGATTTTTAAAAACCAATATCCACGCGAACGAAGTCTCGGGTTTCCGCTTGTATATGCAAATAATATTCATGAGGAAGTCATGTAGGAAAGAGTCCATTGGCCATTGCCTTTGAGCCACTTAAGAAATAAGGCGCGATTGTATACCAATACCAACAATATACTCGTACAAAGTAGCTTAATAAAAACATGATAACGAATAAAGGTAGACCTTCTTGTGAATCACAACACTATTAAAACACATACGTAATTAAGGTGAAAGGTAGTAAGTAGATAATGAGTAGACCCTGAATATACCGAGCATATGCTAGGAAAAAGTATACCTACTACTTAGTGACACAATCAAGAAACGAGTGATGCCGAATCAACGTCAGTGATACATAGGGTTTCAGTCTAAGCCCTCATACGCATTAGCGGTTGCGGTAGCGGTGCGGCTAGCCGCTTTTTATATTTTTGTATGCAACCGCTCATTTTGTACGCACTAAGCGCTCGTACGCATTAGCGGTTGCGGTAGCGGTTGCATATCTATACCTAATAAATAAAATTGAAGTGTCTGTCTGTAATATCGATATAACTACCTCATATTAAGCTCATATGGTTATTTGAACGATACTATAACCGAATCACACGTTTTTAAAATTTATTTTTGTCTGTCTGTCTGTCTGTCTGTCTGTTTGAACGGGCTAATCTTTGGAACGGCTGAACCGATTTTGACGGGACTTTCACATACAAGTAGAGAATTAACCAGGGAGTAACATAGGCTACTTTTTTAACCGACTTTCAAAAAAGGAGGAGTTGTGTTTTTCTACCTATGTACACCGATATCTCCGAGATTTCTGAACCGATTTGCGTAAATTTTTTTTTAATCGATAGAGAATCATTGCGACACTGTCCTACAAAAAATTTGGATTCCAACTCCTTAATCCTGATGCTGTAGGGGATCTGATCCCCAAAACTAATGGGATTTAGGCACTGTCGGTTATTTAAATTAATATTGGGGATACCAATTAAAGACTTTATTGTTGAATGACCTCGAGTAGGTGCATGTCCAACTCCTCAACCCTGATACTGTAAGGAATTGCATTCCGAAATCGTAAGGATCCTACGGAATTTTTCCGTTTTGTGGACGGGTTACTACTTACTACAGATAGGCTACTTTTTGTTCTGGAAAATCAAAGTTCCCACGAGATTTTTACAAACCTAAATACACACGGGCGAAGCCGTGGGCATCATCTAGTAAAAATATAAAAGCGGCTGGCCGCAACGCTACCGCAACCGCTAATGCGTATGAGGGCTTACACTATCGATTCAGTTATAAACTTGTACTAAATTATTGTATTCTGTCATTCTCAGAATGAGAAGGGAGAATTTCTGTGATTATAACAAGAGTATTATAAGTAGCCATTAAAGAAAAGATTGCGAAGTAGTAATTACTAGTTCCGCAATACAGCCACCTACCTGATTGTGAATCGCTAATTGACTTGTATACGTACAGTGACACAAGCGAGTTGTAAAAATTGTAAGTGCTTATTATGAGCAGTTAAATGAAAATTTCTATTTGATCAATGTGTACTCTTGTTAGTCCCATTATAGAGCAGCTGGGCGGTTTTTAGATGGATACTTTACAAAGCCACTACCACCTGTCCGTTTATTTGGAGTTCTCTCGATACAAGTTCTGGTTTTTGTACTGTTACCGTACGCAACTGGTATTGGATAACTGTAATAAACTTAGCACGATGACAACTGATAGTTATCATAATATTTATAGAGCTCTTATTATAGTGCGAGTTAGTTTTTTGTTAGTTTACTTACAGAGTAGTAGTTTATGAAATAGTGTCACTAAACGAACTGCCCAAATTATTAAAGCTAGAAAATCTGCCTAAAGATACCGTCATCCGTCACGTGCCATTGATACAGTTACAGACTAAAGATTACAATTAATTATGACTAGGCATGTTCTGCTATCTATTTAACATGTTTGTTATTTAATTATAGGTAGCAAAGGTTTGTTTTTGACATATTTAATATACATTTACAGACCATTGGTAGATAATACTTTAATATAATAAAATATTTGTATTTCAATAAATAACCTTAATATGTTCATTCCGGTCTGGAGTTTTCGAAAAAACCGCTAGTCTACATATAGAATTGATTTTATTTGCACTCACAAGTTTCGCTGATCAATTACAATGAGACAGTCATATTAATCACAATTATACTAAACTCAGCTAAAGTTGGATATATTCTCAGAAGTCTAACCCGCTGTGGATTATCTAATATCTAACAGCCCCCGCACACTGGGCCACTAGTGGCGACGAATAGTGACCGCCACAAGTCGCGGAAGAGATTTTTCATACATTTTCTTGTGGCTCGAACGCGGCTACTCGAGCGCTCAGTGTGCTGTGATACCATACAAAATGTATGAAAAATCTCTTCCGCGACTTGTGGCCGGCTACTAGTTGTCGCCACTAGTGGCTCAGTATGCGGGGGCTGTAAGGCTTTGTTCCATTCTTTAGTATATTATTACGTAAGTACGTTATTCCTCCTTGAAACCTTTGCATCGTAGTTGTAAAATTATACTAGTCTTTTCAAAACTACTGCACACTTTTAAGAGCAGAACTTGAACGTATGTAGGGACAAACTATACTACTCTGCTTACGATTTTTCTAAAAGTCTAGAACAATTTATTTAAGGTCAAATTAGTTAAGGTCGGATTTATATTAAGGAGACATTAGTTTTTCTGATGCTAAGTGCTTTGAATTCTTCAAATCATGATTTTAAGAATTCAAAGCACTTACTGATGTAATGAAACTAGTAACCCTATATTTAGCATTTTTTATCTGTTTAGATACGTGATTCTACGATTAGTTGGCAGTTTTATTACCACTTTACTTATGCTCAATCTGGCAAATAAACGAATTGAATTGTATTGATCACTGTATGCTGCCACAAGGACACTCCATCCTCAATTGGATTCGATTTTGTGTCATCAAAATGTTGCTTTGTAGTTACATCTCGTCGAGAACGATTATTCGATTGCCGGCCATTGTTCCAAGTGTTACGTGGGCGTGATTGTTGCACCCACAAGTTTTACTGATCAACTGTATATCTAGCTTATTTAGTCACAGACAAAGCTATAAATATATTTCTAATATAGTAAAATGGCCCGTAAGCTTAGCTAGAAGAACCTTTCTAACCGTGATATATAAAATATACTTGCCTAGTCCAACAATAAAAAAGTTGATGAGTTCCGCGGATGTATATACGAGTCTACACAATTTCATCTAAAAATTACATAAACAATAAACATTTAACCGGCTAATAAGCAACTTTGTAACAAGACAATTTTTCTATACTTACTAATAAATAAAATTGAAGTGTCTGTCTGTAATTTCGAAATAACTACCACATATTAAGCTCATATGGTTATTTGAACGATACCATAACCGAATCACACGTTTTTAAAATTTTTGTCTGTCTGTCTGTCTGTTTGAACGGGCTAATCTTCGGAACGGCTGAACCGATTTTGACGGGACTTTCACAGACAAGTAGAGGATTAACCAAGGAGTAACATAGGCTACTTTTTTAACCGACTTTCAAAAAAGGAGTTGTGTTGAAATCGGTAAATACAGTTAAAAACGCCCTGATAGGTATTTTCGCTGCGCGCGATCGCGACGGCCGACGCGGACGCTCGCGCTCCCCGCGCCGCGCCACGCGCCCCTGCGCCCTGCGCCCGCCGTACGCGGTACCGCGGTACGCCGCCGCGCGGCGGGGGCGGGTGGACCAGAAATCTACTTATCCCTCAGGATTTGTGAAAAATCGAAATTCACGCGGGCGAAGCCGCGGGCAAAAGCTAGTCTTAAATATATCTATACTAATAAATAAAATTGAAGTGTCTGTCTGTAATATCGAAATAACTACCTCATATTAAGCTCATATGGTTATTTGAACGGTACCATAACCGAATCACACATTTTTTAAATTTTTGTCTGTCTGTCTGTCTGTTTGAACGGGCTAATCTTCGGAACGGCTGAACCGATTTTGACGGTACTTTCACATACAAGTAGAGAATTAACCAGGGAGTAACATAGGCTACTTTATTAACCGACTTTCAAAAAAGGAGGAGTTGTGTTTTTCTACATATGTACACCGATATCTCCGAGATTTCTGAACCGATTTGCGTAATTATTTTTTTAATCGATAGAGAAACATTGCGACACTGTCCTACAAAAAACTTGGATTCCAACTCCTCAATCCTGATGCTGTAGGGGAACTGATCCCCAAAACTAATGGGATTTAGGAACTGTCGGTTATTTAAATTGATATTGGGGGTACCAATTAAAGACTATCGTTGAATGAACTCGAGTAGGTACATATTCAACTTCTCAACCCTGATGCTGTAAGGAATTGCATTCCGAAATCGTGGGGATCCCACGGAATTTTTCCGTTTTGGTGACGGGTTACTACAGATAGGCTACTTTTTGTTCTGGAAAATTAAAAGTTCCCACGGGATTTTTAAAAACCTAAATCCGCACGGGCAAAGCCGTGGGCATCATCTAGACGAGAATAATATTATAATCCATTTGTTATAGGTTTAAATTGATTCGAGTACCTAATATTAGCTATACCTATATCTAATATTTTTATCTTTGCTACTCTTAGCACAGAATAGGTACCTATATACTCTTAGTCACAAATATAATAATAATAAACTTGACAAAAGTGAAACTAGGTACTTCTCAGAATTGTTATAAACTATCAAGTTCGAAGGTTATTTTCCTTCAGTATCTATTGCCTTTATTATTATGTCCACTTCGGTGAGGACGGATTAGTCTTGCGCTGTTGTTTATTTATAGCACATAATATTATGTACTTAATACTTATATAATGTGTTCTTATTTATTTACCTTAGTTTGTTCTTAGCTCTTATGCAATATTGTTATGACTTATGACTCTACATTAGCATACCATGTAGACTCTTTTTTCAGTAGTACCACAGAATATAACCAGAAGGGAAGCTACCTAAGAACGTCCCGCAGTAAACACACTCACACATAGCGCCGCGCACGCACACACGAGCTGTCACGGACGCTCGCTAGTGAACAGTTAGTGGAATAACGTCAAGGCTGTCGTGTGGTCGTGTCGCGTGCGCATTAAATTATTAGCGAGAGTTATTGGCGAGAGTTTAGACATTGTGTACTTAAAATAGTGTAAATTATACTTATAAAAAATCAAGTGTTGTGTTTAGACAAATATGCCTCAGTATTGTACAGTATGTTTAAGTTCCACTATAAAAAATAAGGATATTTCTTTTTTTTTGTACCCTAGAGATCAAGTGAAGTAAGTATACCTACCTTTACATAATATGATTATCTACACAAAAAATTAATGAAATGAAATTAATTGAAATGAAATTAATTTATTTATTGTAGGATAGCATGTGCCACTTATGATATTATGTCAAGACTCTACCACTGGTACGGAAATCAGATTCTACTCAATTGAATTATGTAAAACATTGCCAGGTAAGTTAAAATAGCTCCTGTACACAATGGACCATTTCGATGGGCCTATCTAAGGTACCTATCTAAGTACCTAGGTACTTAATTCATTCAATTTACTAAAGTAAGTAAGTATCTAGGTACTGTCACTAGGGATACCTACGCATGTGCACACTTACTTTTAGTAGGTACCTACTAATGTCCTGACCGAATTTCGGCCACGGCGGCCAATCTCAACCGAGGCAGAGACTAGCCATCTGCGCAGGAGATATTATAGTGCACAAGTGTGTGCGCATACACAGGTGCACTCTCTATTCCCTCACTCTCATAGTTCGATGGGACGCCAATGCGACACGACCGGAGAGAGATTAGGCGCAGGACCGACGGCTTTACGTGCTCTCCGAGGCACGGGGGTGTATCTAACACCGCCAACTTCCAACTCCGGGCTGGCACTGAGAATTTCTTGACAGAAAAACCCAATACCTCATTTTTTTTGGCCCGACCCGGGAATCGAACCCAGGACCTCGTGATCCACAGTCGAACGTGCTAACCGCTAGACCAACGAGACAGTCAAGGTGGTACTACCTACCTAAGTAACTAGGTATTTAATTCATTTATTTTACTAAAGTATCTAGGTACCTACTATCACTAGGGATATATACGCATGTGCTATTATTACACTTACTTTTAGTAGGTACTTACTAGTCACTACCTACCTAAGTAACTAGGTACTTAATTCATTCAATTTACTAAAGTAAGTAAGTATCTAGGTAATCTAGGTACTGTCACTAGGGATACCTACGCATGTGCTATCACACTTACTTTTAGTAAGTACCTACTACGTACCTAAGTAACTAGGTATTTAATTCATTTATTTTACTAAAGTAAGTATCTAGGTACCTACTATCACTAGGGATATATACGCATGTGCTATTATTACACTTACTTTTAGTAGGTACTTACTAGTTACTACCTACCTAAGCAACTAGGTACTTAATTCATTCAATTTACTAAAGTAAGTAAGTATCTAGGTATTGTCACTAGGGATATCTACGCATCTGCTATCACACTTACTTTTAGTAGGTACCTACTACCTACCTAAGTAACTAGGTACTTACTTAATTCATTTATTTCACTAAAAAACATTTTATTCCAATCATTACTACATATCTTACTATACATAATATATACTAGTATATAATATTTTTATTTTTACCCATAATTTTTCACATGCAACAGGTGACAACCCTATCAGAATAGGTATAAATTTTGGACGTTCTTAGGTAGCTTCCCTTCTGGTTATATTCTGTGGTAGTACCGTCATACCGGTTTCAGTATACGTTACCTAAATAAAACCGGAAAGTAATAATTGGTACTGATTAACATCTTGCTCTCATTGTTTTATCAACCCACATCTAAAAGACACTCGCACATATTATATAAATCTATACTAATAAATAAAATTGAAGTGTCTGTCTGTAATATCGAAATAACTACCTCAAATTAAGCTCATATGGTTATTTGAACGATACTATAACCGAATCACACGTTTTTAAAATTTTTGTCTGTCTGTCTGTCTGTCTGTCTGTTTGAACGGGCTAATCTTTGGAACGGCTGAACCGATTTTGACGGGGCTTTCACATACAAGTAGAGAATTAACCAGGGAGTAACATAGGCTACTTTTTTAACCGACTTTCAAAAAAGGAGGAGTTGTGTTTTTCTACCTATGTACACCGATATCTCCGAGATTTCTGAACCGATTTGCGTAATTTTTTTTTAATCGATAGAGAAACATTGCGACACTGTCCTACAAAAAATTTGGATTCCAACTCCTCAATCCTGACGCTGTAGGGGATCTGATCCCCAAAACTAATGGGATTTAGGCACTGTCGGTTATTTAAATTGATATTGGGGATACCAATTAAAGACTTTATTGTTGAATGACCTCGAGTAGGTACATGTCCAACTCCTCAACCCTGATGCTGTAAGGAATTGCATTCCGAAATCGTAAGGATCCCACGGAATTTTTCCGTTTTGTGGACGGGTTACTACTTACTACAGATAGGCTACTTTTTGTTCGGGAAAATCAAAGTTCCCACGAGATTTTTACAAACCTAAATACACACGGGCGAAGCCGTGGGCATCATCTAGTAGGTAATAAAGCGCCAAGCGGAAGAGTTTGTTTGTTTGAACGCGCTATAATCTCAGGAACTACTGGATCGATTTCAAAAATTCTTTCACCGTTGGATATGTAAGTGGTCCTTGAGTGCTAAAGGCTATATATGTACCACGGGCGAAGCCGGGGCGGACCGCTAGTCATTTATAAAAATTGTGTCACAGAGTTAATTATAACAGTTTAGTGTTTACTCATTTTGGTGAACACAAACGAGCCGCTCGCACGCCACCCATGGTCGGTGAAAAGCTGGGAATTACATTCATACATTTCATAGTCTATACCGCAACCGCACCTACGATACGTGCGACTTGCGAGCATCACCCACCGCCGCGTGCCGGTGTGAGTCCCACGCGGTGGCACGGTAGCGTTCGACTTTTCTGGGTTTAAGCCTTATTTAAGTCCAGTTTAAGTAATAGTAAATGCTTCAGGTCGCCAACCACAAGTTGATATTATAGCGAATAGCTCTTTTAAGCGAAACTTCAGTATAACGGGCGACCTCGGTCCTTTAGTTCGGTACTCATTGATGTGTAGCAACTAGCATGGAATGTATCAGTATCAAATGAAGCGCATTCATTCGTAGGTTGTTTCAGTATCAGATACATTACATTCTACACGTCCAACTGAGTAACAGGCTTTAGGAGTCTTCGTAACTTGTAAATCCGACTACGCATTGATACATTCAAGCGCATTCAATTTAAATACCTACTTATTGATATTTTTCTCCGGTTATATCTTTACCTTACTCAAGTCAGTACTCATGCTTTGGACGAAAAAGTGACAAGTTAGAAACTTTAGATTGATAATAAATAATAATAGTACGGCAGCCCTGGTACAAAATTTTTAGTGATTAATAACAAGCTGAATTTTCGTGAGCAGGTTCGTTTCGACGAGACGAACAACTTTTTTATCTAAGCAAATAAAAATTTGAATTTGAATTTGAAATTTGAAATATGAAAATTCTCGATGGAGGTAGCTAATCGAGTGGGGAGGTGTTAAAAATTTCGATTCGCTCGGGTGGGAAATCGTTCCACTAAATTTGTAGGACTATGTAGCCATTTCATTATACAAATATTAACTAAGCTGCATACAAAAAATCAGCTAGTTATTAATAATGTTTAATAATTTTTATAACCTCATTTTTTGGAGATATTCGGAGTGGAGGACGCTGTAGAATATTATTAATAACCAGCTGATTTTTTGTATGCAGCTTAGTAAATACCTACTTGTATAATGAAATGGCGAATCGAGTAATAATCGAAAATTCTCGAGTAGCTACCTCCATCAAGAATTTTCATAGATAAAAAAGTTGTTCGTCTCGTCGAAACGAACCTGCTCACGAAAATTCAGCTTGTTATTAATCACTAAAAATTTTGTTCCAGGGCTGCCGTACCATAATAAATGTCTGCAAGTAATAACTTTCGTCACGGGTGAGAAACACAATATTTTAATTGCAGTGTGTTTTGCACATGGAATCGCTAGAGGTGGCACGACACGACCATTTTACGGAAGTTGACACCGACCACGAAGTAGGTGAAGCAGAGGTGACAAAATGATTATGTAGATAACCGACCATTAGGTCGGTTTCGCAAACAATACCACGTAATGTTTCGCAAAGCAAAATCAGTTCAACGATACCTCATAATATTAACGTTTCAAATCATTTAAATATTAGATAATACTTAAATGTACGTAGGTACCTACCTAGATAACAATAAATTATGACAAAAAGAGAAAAAATAAAGAAGTGCTGTGAAAATACTTCATTGAGCTGCTTTACATTTTTAGCCGACTTCGGCAAAGCCAAAAGGAAGGGTTATGAATTTAGCAGTCTATGTATGTATGTAGGTATATACATATGTATGTTTGTATCAGATTTTGTGTGTTCCACCGTAGCGTTTAAACTACTGGGCCGATTTTAATGAATGAGGTGTAAATTGATTCGTTGTTATGGTCCGGGTGACATAGGCTACATTTTACAAGTATGCGAAAAAAATCGAGAAGTGACGTTCGCGCGACTAAATTGGAATATTAAGTTACTTTCAGATAGACATAACAGATGTCACCACTATAGCTACTTGCCAGGCGCGGCGTTTTCTTCCGACGCAGTTGAATACACGTTTTTCTGCACACTAAATTGTTTATTATTTTTATTATGAGTTAACGAACTATTATATCTCTTGTAGCCTGACCGGTTGATCATTATTATTGGCGGCTTCGGGTTCCTTTGGAGAAGATCGGGATTGGTACGGGCGTATAAAAGGAAACATGAGCTTTTGAGTTATGAATTATGATGGCTGCTATAGAGAAGCTTGATCTGATTCTATCTCTTTAGTTGCATCGAAATGTAATGAATTTGTAAAATATAATTGAATTGCTGATTACGTAGCTATAATGTACCTACATTAGATATTCATAAATTGCTGTAATTGCTAGGAATTTGAATGATTTTCTCTAGCGTGTTTAATATTTCCGGAAACGGTCATTTCGTAAAACATCGATGTAGTAACGACATGTACTAAGACTATTAAGTTTAACTGAAGAAAGAACTCTAATGTGTTACTGTCATCCTAAGGATTACCTACTACGAATTACGAATAATTGTATTTTAAACTAGCCTAGTATATTGTATTTTAAAATAGCCTAGCCTAGTATTGCTTTTGATGCGATGGACTGATCGTGAATACAAGCGGACACCCGCGACTTCGTTCGCGTGGATATATATTGGTTTTTAAAAATCTCGTAGGAATCATTTTGTTTTTCCTAAGCTCCTTTGAGCTCATATCATGCTAAAAACTGTTAAAAGTTCACTGGCGGATGTTTAGGTAGATCAAAATGTAAACATCCGCCAGTGAAAGTCCCATCAAAATCGATCCAGCATTTTAGAGATTAGTCGGTAATCTTTAAAGTATCTACTTTCTAACAAAAAAAGAATGAATGAAATCGGACCACGCGTTATTGAATTACAGCTAAATACACGTTTTGACTTTCATCCCCTCTCCCTAAGGAACCGTGCTGAATTTCGGGATAAAAAGTACCCTATATGTTACTCCGTAGACGTAACTTAGATCGTACCAAGTTTCGTTTCAATCCATTCAGTAGTTTTTGCGTGATGCGCGCACAAACATACAGACAAACAGACAAAAATTTCAAAAATAGCTTTTTTACGTTCTATTATTTATCCCTAACACCGTCCAGTTATTATTTTGCAAAAATCTTCAATGTACAGATACGGCAAGTCTACGATTTTATTATATGTAATACCTAGACTATCAACACAACAATCAAGCATACCACGTTAAATATAAGAGCAAAAAAATATTTGAATACATTATTGAATCCACGACAGAGTGCCGAGTACCTATCTACGTACGTGAGTACTGATTTTCTATCGCAATTCGCAACATAGGTATATTAGGTAGCTATACATGTTGATTTAATAGCTATGTCTATGTATTGTTTCATCAGTATAAGGTATTAAATCTAATGTGATACTGATAAAATTATGAAATAAGTATCGGGTAGGGTAAAGAATTTTGTGATGTATAGCTAGCTATGTCTACATGTAAATTTTAATACGAGGTCACCGATTAGATGTTTCGAACAGACTCGGTGTTAAAATTGACTAACTTTGAAATTTATTACGATTAACTTCGAATATTAATATTAATAATAGTATTCATATAGCAGTAAAAATTGAATATACAATAAAACTCAATGTCATTATTGAAACCGTATGAACTCAAACGGACTAACTTATTTTATACTCAGATAAATATGAAAATATTCTTCGCTATGTTCCTAATTCTCAACATGAAAAGGTGTTTATATAAAAATCCTTCGTTATAGAATCATGTAGGACAACTTAGTTGCAATAAATTAATGCAATCAACTATTCTACTCTAGCGGGTTCAGATTCATCTTAATAACGATAAAGAAGGATGTTATAACGGTCGTTGGTCGCGCTGCGCAGAACATGCTACAATTTAGTGCATGAACAATCTGCACGCAAACACTAAATATAGATACCTAGTCTAGACTAGATATGCCCCATACTTTCCTAGTACTTATTCAATATTCGTCCTGGGTTTGCGATATTAGTATTTTTTTAAAGAAGCATGCAACGAATGGGCAACAAGTAACTAGTAAGCTACCTAAATTCTATTTTAAAATGGTGCAATATTAATCACGAAACATACTTACCTACTAGATACATCACATACAGTAAGACAACGTAATAAAAGAAAGAAATACATGATGCAACGCCGTAACCCAACGTTCAGATATTAATAGGCAATATTTACTAAGTATAAAATGTATAATAATGATGCAAATAGGTCGATACAAATTACGAAAAATTCTACCTATTGTAATTCCACAGAAAAAAAATTGTGAAACATAATATTTACTTTGTACTTTACTGAGTGACATTATTATGCAAAACGTCTTACGTTTCAACCTTACAATAATAGTGGATGCCGATAAGGCTATGACCCTACAGTAAGTTATGTTTAAAAGCAAGAAAGTAGTATATCAAGACGGCGTCAATTCAAACAAAATATTGCAAATACCAAAAACAATAAAATGAAAAAATAAGAGCAATGAATAATTATAATAGAATGAAAAGTTTATATTGCTGAATAAAAATTATCTTACAAAGTAACAGTGTCAGTAAAGCCCAAATTAGACGGTGCTCCGTTCATCGCAAAAATGAACAATGCACGATACGATATTTACTATGGTCACAGTGACTGTGAACGATGAATGGTAGGTGTTTAGACGGTTCATTTTCGTCAAAAGAGCATAGAAAGCATAAATCCCGAAAATTAACCGTCTAATTTGAGCTTAACGCAAAAGGTTTTACATATTTTCAGATTTACAAATTGCTCTTACTGCTAGTCTTAGTCTGAGATCTATAGAGCGTACTCTGGACTCTACTCAGACTTGAGACAGAGTCAAAACGAGACTTATTCATGTCAGGGACATATTTATGTCCCGTTTGAAGTAGTAGGTACACTGTAACTCAATGACCCCACACCATAAGTTAAATGAAATGGGCGTCAATACAAATAATGAATTGACACGGCAAATTGTAAGCAATTCAGGCAATTGAAAGTTTGGAAACCGAGTGGAGTGGTGTCTATTAAAATATATATATGTATAATGGCATGGAAATATTCAGCTTATATTAAAGTAGCCCTAATTTATAGTAAAAGAATTTATTATTCGCTTAGAAAATGGAAAACTGACATGAAAACTCATGAAATGTTGACAAAGTTTATTTTAAACTAAAGTGCTTGTAAAACAAAATTTTCCAGAGTAATGCATAGTATTTAGGTAGTTTTATTTGTAAAAGCAGATACTAGAGCCAAGAAACTCGAAAAGTTTAAACTTACAAGAAGAATTTCGTTTCACAAATGATTTATAGTAGAAATTTCGTCAATTCTATGCATAGAATAGCTGGAAACTTTTGAAATATGATGTTTATTTTATAAAATGCAGTAAAAGCGTTATAGTGACTGTGCCGAATTTTAATCATGCATTTGCAAATTAAAGAATTCTAAGGAGGAACTGATTTCCAAAATTATTATTTATTGCGAATTTATAACCCCAATTTCGAAATGATTCAAAGTAGTTTAATTAAATGTAACAAATAAATATGACTGCTCATTTAAGATTCAGATATTTTGTGTTTTCTAAACTTTCTAAATTTCAAAATTAAACCGACCAAATAACAAAAGCTAATTTTTGTAGACGTATTAAAATCAGCAGATTTATGCTTATTAGATATAGATAATACTAGTGTTGCGCTCGGTGCGCGAGCTGCAAGCAGCTCGCGTGCCTTGTAGTCTCTTCAATATTCGTAAAATAAAGAAATGGGAGGCCATACCAAATACCAGAATATTCTAGAGTCTCTTGAAAGATAGAAAGAAATATTGGTATCACGTTTCGTATCTTTTCTGAAAGGACACCAATCAGTTCTATGCATGCGTTTAGTGGAAAAAAAGGATCTATACAAAAATGTTCTGGAGAGCCATTTGAAAATTAAAAAGAAATTTTGTATGGACACGAATTTTTTTGTTCCGTAGCTATCTTTTTTTTACTGGCTCACCAAAGGGCCTAAGGTTTTGAACATTTTTAGTTTCAGGACCATGCCTCTATGATTGATAGTTTTTGAGGGCCGTTAGGATACTCTGGTAATTTTTCCACATTCACTACGTTTTGTGATTTTTGTGAAAAAAATCTTTAAGTTCTATTTATAAGTGCAGTAGGGGGAAAATTTTTCATACAAAAATGTCTAAGAGAGCCTCTTGAAAAGAACCCGAAAAATTTGTATGGAGAAAAGTTTTTTTTGTTCGGCGGCCATCTTTTTTTTACCGGTTTACCCAATGGCCCAAGGTCTTTAATAACATTTGTTTGGGACCATGTCTGTATGATTGGTAGTTTTGGAGGACCCATGAGGTACTCTGGTAAATTTTCCACATTCATGACGTTTCATAATTTTCCTGAAGGAAGACCCATAAGTTCTACGCACATAAATAGTGAAAGGAAAAAGTTCCATACAAAATTGTTCTGGAGAGCCTCTTGAAAAGAACCCAAAAATTTGTATGGAGAAAATTTTTTTTTGTTCGGCGGCCATCTTTTTTTTACCGGTTCACCCAATGGCCCAAGGTCTTTAATAACATTTGTTTGGGACCATGTCTGTATGACTGGTAGTTTTGGAGGACCCATGAGGTTCTCTGGTAAATATTCCACATTCATAACGTTTAGTATTTTTCCTGAAAGCACATTCATGAGCTCTATGTATGCGCTTAGTGAGGTAAAAAAAGTTCTATACAAAAATGTTCTGGAGAGCCTCTTGAAAATTAAAAAAAAAATTTGTATGGACGCGAAAAATTTTTTTGTTCGGTGCCTATCTTTTTTTTACTGGCTCACCAAAGGGCCTAAGGTTTTGAACATTTTCAGTTTCTGGACCATGTCTCTACGACTGATAGTTTTTGAGAGCCTTTGGGGTACTCTGGTAAATTTTCCACATTCATGACGTTTCATATTTTTCCTGAAAGAAGACCCATAAGTTCTACGCATATAAATAGTGAGGCGAAAAAAGTTCCATACAAAATTGTTCTGAAGAGCCTCTTGAAAATTAGCAAAATTTTTGTATGGAGACGAAATTTTTTTTTGTTTGGTGGCCATATTTTTTTCACCGGTTCACCCAATGGCCCAAGGTTTTGAACATTTTTTGTTTCGGAACGGTACCTTTCCGACTGATAGTTTTCGAGATCCCTTAGGGCACCCTAGTCAGTTTTCCACGTTCAGCTCTCTCTATAATTTTGTAGACCTTATATTTTTGAATTTTACACACATGAAAATTATGGTGAAAAAGTCCCATACAAAATTGTTCAGGAGAGGTGATCAGTACCTGACTTCAAGTAGCTTTATATATATAATAGTATGTAAGTAATATTTTCAATGCTTCCGTGCTTTGAAACTTGAAAGGCGCCAACAGCTGCACTCAGCGGCGATAAGAGCAATTGAAATAATTGATGATACAAGAATGTCTTACGAGTTTCAAGGGCCATTAATAGTCCCCTTTTTATATTCAAAGTGCCAACAGTTTTTTTAGGACTGCATGTCGAACGTGTTTTAAATTTTAATTCAATGTAGGTAATATCAAGAAATAGTAAAAGATGTCTAATATTGAATTGTATCCATAACTACATGGATTTGTAATTCGATATGTAAGTAAAACAAAAATATGAAAAGACCCGTTTGACCCGTCATTGACCCGTCTTCACCTGACTGAATCAGTTTTTGCGGACTAGAACGAGTTCAGTGTCTTTGATTCCACCGTGATTTAACAAAATGAAATCTACTACTAATGTTGAACGCAGTCACTTTAGGTTAAAACATAGAAAACAGCAACGATTTTCATAATTACCAGTTCGCCTACACTAGACGCTAAATAAACACTAAAAAACAATTAAAACAAAGACTTGTTTGACTGTAGATATGGCATTTATTAGACGAGACATCAATAACTCGACACTGACGATGTGTATGATTCATGCTGTTGCTAAGGCGTACGTGCTGCCTTTACAGCGGAGGCGACTGGCCTACGACCGGAGCTCTTAAGTTATTCAAACGACCATTCATTTGTGATTCGATAACAGATTCGACTAACACTCTTGCATAGGTTTTTTGACTTCTAAACGCATTGTATTGTAACCAAATGTATGTAAACTTACGAATACTTATTTGCTTAGGTATACATCTATTAATAATAGTATTAACAGTTCAATATGTCTTTTGGAGTAAGTTTTTTTTACAAATTGAGGGCAAACATTGCAAAGAAATACTTACCTAAGTTACGATACATGACAATAATAATTAAAATCATCCTTTATTTGAAGAATCACAATAATTAAACTACTATTTTAATTTCATTGCTTCTTGAAATATATATTTTATATTTTAGATCTTTTAAACCATTTCTTTTCTTTAAACAAAGGCATGTGTAAACTGTAAAGACGTTGGAAAGTTCCCCAGAGGCTTTAAATTCCTCGGTCGAGTGTTAAAACAACGGTTTTTTAAAACTCTACAAAAGCCACACCTATTTAAATCACTCACCCAAGATCGTTTACACACAATGGAGCAAATTCACTGGCTTCTAATATTTAATTTATAAATAGGTAGACGAATTTTTGATAAAATCTTGAACTGAACTTGCTACCTTTTGTTCCAACTTCATTCATGTTTTAGGGTTCCGTACCCAAAGGGTAAAAACGGAGCCCTATTAATGTCACTCTGCTGTCTGTCTGTCTGTTCGTCTGTTTGTCTGTCTTTCTGTCCGTCTGTCCGTCTGTCCGTCTGTCCGCCTGTCCGCCGGTCACAGGTCTCTAGCTCGTAGACGAAATGAGTTACAAATCTGAAATTTTCGTATTTGGTGTAGAACGTTGACCCAAAATCAATTATTGAATTAGATTGAATTAAATTATTTTTCAGGAGGGCTCTCCCATACCTACATGAAAATGAAGCCGGAAAAAAAATTCGTACCCTAGCTTATCATCATTAGCCTAGGTATCATTGTTTAGAGCTCATTGAGTAGAGTACGAATATACTATATTTTTTTTATTTTTTGCTTCAAATGCAATATTGCAATGTTAAGATAACTACAGGAGCAGGCTAAGTCCATTAATAGATATCTATGGTTCAACTAATAAAGAAACGTTGTTCTGGTTTACTAATCACACTATTTCAATAAATAACTTAAAATTTGACAACCTTATAACCATTTAAACCTACTCGTACAATGTGCAATGGGTGGAACTGAGTAGGAGTTCTCACAAACCGAGAAATATTAGTCAACGTTAGTTTAACCCATTGGTTACGCTTACGCTAAAATAAACACTCGATAAGCTTTCTTTTCACGTTGACTTGTCGATATTCAACATTATTTATACAATTTTTATTTACAATTATCTCACAAACGAGGAGCCGTTGGGCGCCGTTGGAAATCTGGGTCGACATTAAACATTTTAACATAATTCTTTCACCTCCTGCATAGCCAGTGTAACTTCCTCAAATAGGAATTAATCCGAGTCCGTTTATGGTAAACACGAATGGTTTATTTAGAGCCGGTTGAAGATTTAAAAAACAGGCAAACTATCCGGACTTAATCCCAAGTGGTCTAAGCTCGGAAAGAGCTTATTTTCATGATTATAAATTAAAATGACAATTTCTTTTCTAAATCGATAATCGTGTTGAGCTTGAATTACAGTACCACAGATTTTCCCTAGTACATATTTTAAATGGATCACGTAAACGAAAATAGATGTACGAAGATATAATAGATATATCTTCAGGGGTGCAGAATTGGTAGAGAAGCAGAAAGGGTAAACAAGCAGATAGGATCTGGGTATGATTATAGGAAAAAAAGTTTAAGTTCTGACAAAATCTTTAAGTTTTATATCTATTAGGTTTAAGTTAATTTCCTAATTGATACAATCGAATAGATAATAATCGACCAACCTACGAGTAGGTACGCTGCTTGTCTGATTTTTATCCTCACGCATTAAACTGCGGACGTTACGAAATGTTCTCACACAGTGACATTTATCGTATGTCTCGAGAACAGTTTAAAGAGTTGCTTACTGATTGTTCTCAGAGTGGGACACTTTCACTGTTTGATACAAAACCCTCTGATCCAGTTCCTTATCGGTCGGTCGGGATTAATGTAAGTCTGCGGTATATAATTTCGTGCGCATTCACGCCACGTCGCATAAAGGTTTTACTTTATAGACACCTCAGTGCATTGTTAGGCAACACTTTCTATTCTACGGTTAACGAGGTAACATCTCATTTAACATGAACACGTGGACATATCGCTATAAGGATTTCGTTTCCTTTTGAATAAAGAAGTCTATAAAAACTTAAAAACCAAGTTCAGAGAAAACGTCACCATACATATAATTTTTAAATTTTTAAATATCATAACATAATTTTATAATTTTTAATTTTTAAATATTTTTAAATAATGGCAGTACAGTTTGCAAATTGTGTAGGTACAAGAGATGTTTTTGGGTTACTTTGGATTTCTATATTTTACAAAAACCGTTAAAGAAGAACCTACACTCCACTAGAATTTCTGTCGAATTCCCTTAATAAAACCGACACCATTTGCAATTCAACAGTATATTGAACCTAGCACTGTTAGGATATCTAGGCGCACGAAGTGCGCCAGGCCAAGTTCCTCCGGCCTTGTCGCATGAGTGTGTTATTTACACGATCCATTTCGAGCTGTTTTGACCCCCCTCATAACTCTGGTTCGCGGGATAGTAATCCTACGAAATTTGAAATATAAGTTAAACTCGTGGATGTGATGATAAATTGAAAGTTTCAAATTTTCAAGTTGAACCGTTTCTGAGATACAGAGGTTTGAAAATCACATAAAACAAGACCTACTCACTGACTGATCAAAATTATGACGCACTTCCCGTGTATGTGGAATGTTGAAATTTGGTAAGAAGATGAGTCTTAGTGTGTATATGAAGGAAAAAATCGAAAAATGTCCAAAAGTTGCATCAGACACTGACCAATTCAAAGATATATAAAAATCTGTCTGTTCCCACATTACACAAAAAATACTGAACAAATTTTCATTTTGTTTTAATAAATGTATTTTACTTTATTCGAAGCTATATATGGTTCTTGTTTCATCGAAATCGGTGCACTATTTAGGGAGATGTGACTTTTTAAGTTTTCTAGCAAGGGGTCAATCTTACTGGTCTTGAGTTCTAATAAAAAGTAAAGTGTAGGTAAATAATAAAACGCCAAGAGGTATATTTTTTTATCGAAGTAGCGGGCGCGACTTCGTCGGCGTGGACTACACAAATTTCAAACCCCTATATTACCCCCTAAGGGGTTGAATTTTCAAAAATCCTTTCTTTGCGGATGTCGTACGCCACATTAATAGCTATCTGTGTGCCTAAGCCCGTTCCTTCCAGTAGTTTGAGATTCGTCTTTGCCAATAAAACCAGAAGCGCGATTTTCTTAATAATTTTGATAAGCAACCTTGACCCAAGTCAGGAAATGGATAGGTGGCCGACTTTGGAGGTTTGGAGGAGACTTTGGTGTCCTGTTGATTCCGGCTACTAGGTATCACTAATATCTAATACTATTCATTAAACTTAATGAGAGTCAAATACTCAAAATCTTCTCTTAGTTAAGCCGTATGGTTTTAAGTTCTGAAACTGACCACTGAGTGGAAATACTCTGGACTGGAGTTTCTGTTATCTGTGATTTTGACAGACAGACGAACAAAATAAAAATTCACCCAATTAGAACAGAGAAAGCGACTTTGTTTTATACTATGTATTGAAGATTAAACCACATCTAATCAGACCGTAAAATTGATAGGGTTCTATTCCTAATTATACTGAAGCGTAAGAGAGAAAAAAGACTCGATTATAAGCCATCACAACTTCATTATACTTATTGCATTAACTTTGAAATACTTAGAAAAAAGGAGTGAGATCCAAACAAAAACATTTCATGTGAATAATAAGGCCAACTTCCTATCAAAAAGTTTCGGCCATTAAAAGTACTGATATCAAAAATTATGACCAAGTCCTTTGCTAGGCTCGATAAATGAAACCATACAGTTTTAGAAGGTATATCTTCTTCGATCACCCTCAAGCTGTCATACCATTCCTAATGATCCTGTTAAAATATTTTTAAATAATTTATGTCTTATCAATAACACTATAATATGAAGCTCATTTGGGACTGAGAATAGTTTTATTGTTTTCAACTTGGCAACATTTTTTAAATTAAACAAATTCAAAGGAGTACAAAAATGTTGTCAAGTTGAAAACAATAAAACTATTCTCAGTCCCAAATGAGCTTCATATTATAGTGTTATTAGTAAGACATAAATTATTTAAAAATATTTTAACAGGATCATTAGGAATGGTATGACAGCTTGAGGGTGATCGAAGAAGATATACCTTCTAAAACTGTATGGTTTCATTTATCGAGCCTAGCAAAGGACTTGGTCATAATTTTTGATATCAGTACTTTTAATGGCCGAAACTTTTTGATAGGAAGTTGGCCTTATTATTCACATGAAATGTTTTTGTTTGGATCTTGTTTACATGAACCGGAAGCATAATCGAAGATAGAGATATACACCGATAACGCAAGTAGAGGTTGATTCATATGTAGTTCTGTATGTCGTAGGCGTATAACGTGCCACATTACAACTGTAAGTAGGTAGGCTGTTGACATAATCAGCTAACTGGTTTAGATCCAACTAAATGGAAATATGAAATAATATCACATTAGACATTTAATTAGCACCATACTCCAGTTAACATCTCTGCCGGATATTCTAATAAAATAATTTTCTTTGCGCTTTTTATTTTTACTGTACACAGGATGTTATTTTGAGTGCGATCAGCGAGGCGATAACTTCAACTCTTAGAGATAGAAGAATTTGGTTTTAGGATTTTAGGATCATGCAGGCGTTGATTTTAAAGAAAAGAAATTACTGCATTTTAAGGTCTTAAAAATATCATACACGGTTAAGGAATCAAATCTGCAATTTTTCTCATAATATTGTAAGTTTTTAGTGGTAAGATAGAGTAAGTTGTAAAAAAAAATTATAAAGAAAACCAGCCTCTGAAACTATGCTCTGAAATAAAACGAAAGAGCTAAAAGTACAACTTGCCAAATAAGGTTCATACTTAATAGAAAAATCAAATCAATGCCGACGACATACTCCTCATTACTTTATCGATTACTAATAAAAATATTTTTTATATGATAAAAAACGCAGATGAAATTCCATGTGTTTGAGATTTTTATTTAATCTTTGCTTTTAATACAAATTTCAATTCTGCAAAATCTAAGCCATGATATCTTTGACATAATTATCTCTATATCTTATAGAGTTTAAGCTTTCACCTTCACCTCTAATCACAAAAAACAGCCTGTATAGTATACGACTACATTTTAATATTCAAATAAGTTTATGCTTTTAAATAATTTAGCACTTTATACGTCACTCATAACAAAAAAATAATTCGAGGACACTTTCACTTGAGCGACGGGTATAAACAGCAAACAAAATTAGGTCACAGCTG
Organism: Melanargia galathea; assembly: GCA_920104075.1. Lineage (NCBI taxonomy): Eukaryota > Metazoa > Arthropoda > Insecta > Lepidoptera > Nymphalidae > Melanargia > Melanargia galathea. The sequence goes on from OV049867.1 coordinate 5,923,598, forward strand.
GTTTTGATCTACTATTTAAAATCATCAAATTTTTGGTCGTATTTAACGGATTTGCCAAGAAAATGTAAATTTCTGTATAAAGCTTAGTTGACATTTATACAGTCTTACCCCAAAACAATGAACCCGGTATTATACAAGTTTTCATTTTTAGCCTGACAGATTTCCAATATAGAAACTGTCAAAACGTCAATTAAATCATCAGTTCCTTGTTTAAATTTGTTATAGCATGCCCATAACAGTTTTCCAAAGTCCAAAAGCTCAATGTGTACATGATTTATGTACATATTTAGGATTTAGATGGGTGAAGGTTCCGCAATTTTTTTAACTTGTAGTTGTAATGCATGTTATCAGCAAAAACCTAATTCGGTTATCAAAAATGGGTTGAATCAACCAAATATATGCAAACAAAGCAAAATAATATATTGATAACATTTCGAACAGCAACACAACATTTATCGACGACGCCCTAATTTTGGAATGTACATTTTTGCATCTACATACATAAAGGTACAATAGAGCAAGATTTAAACAGTAAGTAGGTAGGTACAGTAAGTATCATCATCATCTTAACGACATTTGCCACGGACATAATTTTTTCCGCGAAATCAAAGAGTTTCCACGGGATTGTTAAGAAACCTAAGTCCACGGTGACGAAGTCGCGGGTATCAGCTAGTGTATCACAATTTCGAACAGACAAACTATTTATATCAACAGTGCTAGCAGTATCGCAGTACAAACGGAGCTCCAGTTTCCTGCATTATCGACACTTTATGATCTTTCTCGTGAAACTCCATTATCATGATGGGTATAAATAATCTCGCATGGAAGTGATATCGCACACACGCAATGAATCTCAACTTTTATTTCGAAAGGCACAAACCCACACTCAAACAGTTTTTATGCTCGCATCAACAGACGGGGTACATTCGAATTGAATTCACAAACAGTTGCATCTTTGGGTGCCTACAGTTAATTCGTAGAAACACTTCGACGTATTAATTGTACCTACCTACATACAGGAATGAATACCACGTACACGGTACAACTGATTTCAAGTTTATAATGGTGCTTGATCAGTTATTTTCCTACTACTTAGCTGATGCCAGCGACTTCGTCCGCTTGGATTCTTATAAATCTCATCCCCTATTTAACCCACTTGGGATTGGAATTTCCGAAATTCCTGAAATACGTAATTCTTTATTTTTAACCGACAATACAAATACCGATTTTCATTGATATAACTTTAAAAATGGCGGACTTTCATACAAACTTTTATCCCCTATTTTACCCCTTTGGGGGAAGAATTTCCAAAAATCCTGAAATATATATTTTTTATTTTTAACCATAAGTTGAAATAGCAATTTCCATTGATATAACTTAAAAAATGACGAATTTTCATACAAACTTCCATCCCCTATCTCTTAGGAGTAGAATTTGCAATAATCCTTTCTTTTTAGGGTTCCGTACCCGAAGGGTAAAAAACGGAGCCCAATAGGGCTCCGGCGGACAGACGGACAGACAGCCGAGTGACATTAATAAATGTCACTCGGCTGTCTGTCCGTCTGTCCGCCGGTCACAGGTCTCTAGCTCGCAGACGAAATGAGTTACAAACCTGAAATTTTGGTATTTAGTGTAAAACGTTAACCCAAAATCAAATATTGAATTAGAAATTGAATTAAATTATTTTTCAGGGGGGCTCCCATACATGAAAAAGGAGCCGGAAAAAAAAAATTTTTCTTTACCCTAGCTTGTGGGGTATCATTGTTTAGAGCTCATTAAGTAGAGTACAAATATATATTTTTTTAATTTTTATCTCAAAAAATAAGGGAATGGGAGGCCATCAAAGTTGTCAGTTTTAGACCATTTTTGTGACGGGGGCTATCTCAAAAACTAAACTAGTTGGGAATATGATATTTCAGTATATTATGTACTATATGCTCTATTTAAACAACAAATACTGAAAACAACGATTTATTAAATAGTTTATAAGCTGTGACCAAAATAAACGAACATTTTTTTGGGTTTTTCTTTCACGGTTTGTTGCGATGTCTAGCACGGAAATTAAATATTTCTTAGACCCAAAATATTATATTGTTCATAATTATGTACGGAACCCTGAAAGAGCGAGGCCCGACTCGTATTTGGCTGATTTTTTAAAAGGAAGCTAGTGTGAAAATTTCAAGTTTCTAGCTTCAGTGGCTGTGCGTTGATGATCAGTCAGTCAGGACAAGCCTCTTTATATTATTTTCCTACTAGATTCTGCCCGCGGCTTCGCCCGCGTGAATTTCGGTTTTTCACAAATCCCAAGGGAATCGTGGATTTCCGGCTCCCGTTCCCGCTCCCTTTTCCAAACTTTATACCTACTTTCAAGGAAGTTTGCTATAGTAATCTACCTATAGCTGTAGATATATATTTCGTTTTTATCAAAATTCCGTGGGAACTGTGGATTTTTCCAGGATAAAAAGTGCATACGCATACAGATGCAACTATTGTAATAATGTGCTATGTGAGCGTGATTTACCTAAGAACAGTCAATGACATCTATCGCGTTTTTGGAAGTCTATATCTATTTTAGTCCCACAGGAATGCTTTTCCGGGATAAAAAGTAGCCTATGTTTTAAGTCAGGGCATAAGCTATCTCCATTCAAAATTTCAGCCAAATCGGTTCAGTAGTTGCGGCGTGATTGAGTAACAAACATCCAAACATACAAACATCAAAAAAAAAAAACATCCAAACATCCACACTTTCACATTTATAATATTAGTAGGATAGTAGGATAGTAGGATTAGTAGGATTGGTATTGTGATTATGTGTGATAGCTTCTGCCCGCAGCTTCGCTCGCGTGAATTTCGGTTTTGAACAAATCCCGAGGGAATCGTTGATTCCCGGTTCCCGTTCCCGCTCCCTTTTCCAACCTTTATACTTTCTATCAAGGAAGTTCGCTATAATAATCTACCTATAGCTGTAGATATAGACTTCGGGTTTTTCAAAATCCCATGGGAACTGTGCATTTTTTCCAGGATAAAAAGTAGCCTATGTGTTGCCAATGCATGCAACACAGCAAACTATTGCAATAATGTGTTATGTGAACGTGATTTACCTAAGAACAGTCAGCGCCCTCTATGGCGTTTTTGGAAGATTATATCTATTTTAGTCACACAGGAAAACTTTTCCGGGATAAAAAGTAGCCTATGTTTTAAGTCAGGGCACAAGCTATCTCCATTCAAAATTTCAGCCAAATCGGTTCAGTAGTTGCGGCGTGATTGAGTAACAAACATCCAAACATATAAACATCTAAACATCCAAACATCCAAACATCCAAACATCCACACTTTCACATTTATAATATTAGTAGGAAGTAGGATAATACAGTTCCGTCCAGTGGGAGTTGGGACGCTTTTGCAGCTTGTTACCACATTTCGACAATTTCGTATTGGCGATAAAAACTTCTGTATCTTTCTTACTCGGCCTCGTCATCGGTAACTCGTTTGATTTGAGGTTGCATCACAATTTTACATCCGCTGGTCACAGTCAAGTTCAAAACCTATGTTCAAAATATTGGCATCAATTCAATGTTTAGATCCGACCTAAATTACTAAGATACAAATGTCTGTAAAGTGTAAACAAAACAAAAACAGAGTATAGATAGTAACTGGTCCGGTCAATCACAGTGAACTAGAAAGCATGTTAATCTGAGAGCGATTATTTAGACTCGAGTAAACTAAATGGCATTCAACTATTCTAGAGAGATCGACTTTACAGCACACACCCGTATTGGATCAATTTGGTTCGCAATAACACAAAGGGCTAGCTCGCACTTCGAAATTTTTCCGCACGATTATTATTCTACTGCAGTCTTCACACGTGTAGTTAGGTTTACTGATACAAAAATCATTTAAAGCCAGAAAGGGATTTCTTGACGATTCATAAGAATTTGTAGGTCTTCAAATTATGAATGACATATACCTACCCGAATATGAGTTTGAGCATATTGACCTATGATTAAACTTAGCGAAATTGAAATTTCGTACTTCTTTAGTTTCATGCAAATAAGTCGATATGGTGCGGTTTATTTCTGCATTAACGTTTTGTATATCCTTCGAATTAAGCTTTGGTGAAATAAATCATTTATAATCCGTTTTACTAAAGCAAATGATTGCATAAAAATTTACAAAAAGTAGCAAAAAAATGGGAAAATGCTTTCGCATAGCACATTTGTTATACCGATATGTATGCTGATTGAATGGCGCAAGATATTTCGCAGTGCGTGTTTATCCTTAACACAGTCGGGCTAATCTCGAGAGACTCGAAGGTATTGTCCAACAGTTTATTGTTAGAGCCCGAAGTAGATTACGGATTCGATTTAACAGTCGAGATGATTCGTGGTGGGAGACGGAAATGGCGACGGAAGCGGCGTCACGGTCGGTGGCGCGCGCCGCGTTGTGACGACACAGTGCGCCGGGTCCCGATTATGAACAGGTTTAGGGTTCTTGTCAAACATTCTGAATGTTTAATTATATTATAGTAATAGTTTTGTAAACTATTAAAAACTGTGACTTACTTCAAAAATTCAAAAACACTGTAAAATCTTATTTTATCTAATACCGTCTTTACGTATATTTTACCACGATGGACTTCTTTCGATCTTTCTGACAAATCTCTATACCGAAACTCAGTTGACAGGAAATGAACTATTAGCCTCTTTAAAAAAAGTATTTGGCAACTTATGTCGCCTGATAAGCGTCTGGATTGTACAATGGTGGCTGGAGTTATAAATTAAGAAGCACAGCAAACTAAACCTGTGATTTACTGAGCCTGAAGGAGATAGGGCAGAAAAAATTAGTTCCGATATTGTTTCAATGAATTCAAGACTTACGGTCACGAGGCAGCTGGTTAACAGCACAACGCCAGAACGACCATCAAAGGTATGAAAAAGTAGAAAGTCACATTACCTACGAAAGAGACATAAACGCACGTGGTGTCGATTTCATATCACGATATGGCTCCCTCGGAATGGTTACAGTCACGCCAAGCTACAAATTGGATCGCATAAGATTTCTCAATTAATCCACACGTAATAGACAAGTTGCAAATATAGCTATCATGTCTGTTACACAATGAAGACTCCTCCAACTTTCGTCTTCTACCCGGAGATCGACCGTAACTTTTAACGACGCACGTTCGATGTTTATTGTTATTTCTTGAAACGCAGTAAAAATCATGCAAACTGAATTCTTTGTCTAAATAACGTCGCGCAATTCTCTGATTGTTATCAAAACTCTTTCAGATAAGGAGTTTGATAAAGCAAATATGTACTTGTAAGTGACAGCACTCCCAAATTTGATAAGAGAGATGACAAAAGGAAAATCACGAAAATAAATAAAATAGATCCTATCCTGTCATTCCTCCGTAGAACATTGTGCTGCAGCAGTAGTTTCCCAAGCCCTCTGGTCTTAGTTCCATGAAAGGCTTACTACCTTAACATGGTTGCACAATAGAATGCTTGTAATTTTTTGTAGAAAAATAGTTAAACTGCATCTTCGTTATTAGAAGTCGTCGAACAGTAACGTTTTCCTATACAGGATTATCGTTCGTATTCTTAGAATTAGGAGTGAAGTCAAGGTGCTCGCTTGAGTCGTCGTCCACTATTACAATAAGAGCCACTTTACGAATGAATTGTCCGTGGCGTCAGAGGGGCGTAATTCAATTACCGCCTACAGCTCATAAATGGGTTAGAGACCCGGCTTCCCCGGTAGCTTTATCTCTGTTAGTTTTAGCCGCTATTGGTTTAGGATAAGGTTCAATATATTTATCTCTGGACGCGGTACAGTTTACAATACGCGTCATCGTATCTACTACGTTATCGTTCTAGTTCTCGTGTCATAGATATGAGATGTGACTTGAATATGTAGTCTTGTACAATGTACTGGGTACATGTTTTCGTTGATAACAAGATCGACAACTATAAATTATGTGAAAAAGATAAATTCTAATGGCTCGGTAAGTTAGACAGTAAGTTGTCCTGGTCTATCCGTGAGAGTAGAGTGGAATAATTTCAGTGGACATTAATAGCTAAACATAAGACTATATTATAGAGGTTCCTAAACTACCGGTACAAATCTAACTATGTGAATTCTTTTATTTCGTGGCCTCAATGGCTCTTCATTTCGACATTTTTTTGGACAACAAACATAATCGGGCCATTTCGGGCGAACTAAAATTCTCAAATGAAAAATTCTTGCTCATCCATAATTCTTATTTCTAAACTGTGGAACCGTAAACCATAAAATGGATCGTTAAACTCGTCATTTCGTTCCGCTTATGTATAGAGGACAGGGGAACTCACACGGGCGAATCCGCAATATAATGCTAGCTGATTAATACCTGAGTGAGCTGATATTGCAGCATAAATTACCTACACGGCAATTGGTTGCAGGTTATAGTTTATAAATTAAAACTTTAAGTAGTTTTGCTTGACCTAAAAAAAGGAATTTGGAATTTAACGGCTACTAAATTTACTGCAAAGATTTTCGCTTACCGTCCAGTTTTATGTAGCAAAACGGAATGACCGCGAACGAATGTTTTGCTTTTGTTGCTTACCTGAAAGAGAAAAAGAAAAATCAACGATTAGATTACGCAGTCAGATTGCAAAAGTCACCCAACAAAAAATAAAATAAATAGCTTTTTGTTTAGCGTTTTAATCACAAAATCCAGTTCTACTTTGTTATATATTCAACTTTGTAGGTTATGACAATGACACTATTGGATGCGAGTTTCTCGAAACTTCGCTCGTCTTGACTTTGGATCTTTAACGTAGCTTTATACTGCGACTTCAAATGATGATACTTTTCAAGATGTATCTAAAATACTAATCTAGAAAAATACTTACAGAATTTTTGTTTTTAATATCGGCGCATAGAAATCCCCCTATGTATTTTCGGATGACATTATACATTTGTATGAAAATGATGCAAAAATCCTCTTATATCATTTATACATGGCTTAATGAACAATGAACCATGAAACACTAGAAGCCATCCGGAGAGCAACGCACTGGCGGATATATTATGTGATGATAATAAGACTATATAATAATTGAGCCTAATATGATGCGGGTGCGACTCTCCCGCGGCCGTAATGTGCGTGGTCCTTTAAGCTGATTGATGAATTTAAATCATGGATGGAATTGGAATCAAACCGCTAAAAGTATACTTGAAAAATATTCCTAATGTTTTTTTATTACGGACCGAAATTCTGGTCTAATTGGCAGATTTATAGAGAAGTTCAAGATTGATAAAAAACATTATCGAGTATTTTTATTGCTCGCCACGGTGCGAAGATTAATGACTTTAGTATAAAAAGTGATTAACTCTAAAGCGATCACTTTTTATGCCAACAGCCTTCCTTGACAAACATGACTACCGGTAGGTAGTACAGTAGCGATATAATAACACCAGTAAATCACAATCTTCTATGGTTGCGTAAGCTAATAACTTAGCTCTAGCCTCTAACTATTACACCTAATGTTTACTTGTGATATTTACGTAATTAAATTGCTCTACCATAGATAATATTCGAACTCTATACCAAACATATACTTTTGATAATCAAGGAAGTTGGTCCTAGTTCAATTATGCAATTAGGTATTGAGTGTTTGTTAATAGGTACCTATTGTAACCTCTAAAATATACGGCAGTGGTGCTAATTCTGTGGTACACAATCTCTAAACGAAATTGACAGCTTTATAATATTATGCTTTATGCTATGCTATATTTTATTTTTTGATATCAATCGTTATTCTCGTCGATATCCTATATCTACGAATGTTAAATTAAATTTGCAAAGAAACTGATAATCAATTTAAAAAATGCACTGATCGTAAATACCTATTAGAACCTCACCGTTCTAATATTTGCTTAGATCAGTGCATTTTTAAAAAGACGCAAAGCATTTTGTACCAGTAGATGGACTTCATAATAAAGGAAAGCGCCATTATCATGCGAATCATCGATGATTGCTGTCCGATGGTGCAAAGGTGAAGAGTAAATAAATTCAACCAATCATTGCGATGAGCACAATGTTGAACAGTTGAACACTGTTCGCAATACAGTCCCAGATACCTATATTTTGTTCTTTTGAAAACCGACACGTATTGTAAAGTGACCTTCGCCGGAGCTGCAATGTCAATCGGTTCGATGAAACGCGACATTCGATTCGGAAATCGGAACGTTCACATGTGAAACTAATCCGCTTTGTGGTTGATGGCCATAAAAAGCAATATAAACGACTAATGAAGATCAAAGATATGGGCTACGTATCGACAACGAATTGATATTACTACCTATAGGAACATAGATACAGTTTTGCGGCTATATTATTAGATGTTATGCTTATAAATATTTTGTCGACTCAAAAATACAAAATACACTGTTGTACCTATATTAAATAGAATATTGATACATACCCATGAAATAACAATTTACAAACATTTTATTTAACATAATAATATAGCTTGTCTTTTATATAATGTTGTTGGCGTCGCGTTTGTTTCCTATAGTTGTTACCAACGTTAATATATTATGTATTGTTTCAATTGAACAAACAAAATAATTTTAAGTAACTGTATTTCCAATGGTAGGTATATTATGTAGAGTACAACAACTGCAGACTAATTACAACTACTTATCTACTGCATGTTGGATATACCTACTAGGTAAACGTGATACGTTCATAAAGCAATTAAGCACACGTGTTATAAACGTCTTATTATGTCTTCTGTAATAAAATTGTGATAAGCGGTGATAGCCTAGTGGTTACGACGACCGACTTCTAATCGGAGGTCGTGGGTACGATCCCGGGCACGCACCTCTAACTTTTCGGAGTTATGTGCGTTTTAAGTATTTAAATATCACTTGCTTTAACGGTGAAGGAAAACATAGTGAGGAAACCTGCATGCCTGAGAGTTCTCCATAACGTTCTCAAAGGTGTGTGAAGTCTGCCAATCCGCTTGGCCAGCGTGGTAGACTATGGCCAAAACCCTTCTCACTCTGAGAGGAGACCCGTGCTCTGTAGTGAGCCGGTAATGGGTTGATCATGATGATGATGATGAATAAAATTGTATGATGATGAATAAAATTGTAATTGTTTTTCAGTTTTTTGTTTGATGTTACTATACACTCGATCGATTAAGATGAAACTTCCGCAGATAGAAAACGTGATAAAGCTTGACCCCCGATCCTCAAGCAGGCAAACAGATAACACACAATCACCTAACAACGCCACTGTCGCCCAAACAAATGCAAATTAGGACATTAACGGTGATCTGTAACATATCACAACTATGTCAATGTTCAAATTAATGTTGATGTTTCTCATCGGAATAACCAGCTACGTGTTGTTTGACTGATCTTCATCTTAGGAGGATTTTATCTCTAACGGGCGCCATACAAACAGAGTTCGAATCTATACCAATCATAAATTCATACTCAATGATATTTTTGTACAAAAATATTTAGTTTTTATTTAAGGTAGGTACATAGACTCAAAAACTTGTATTTAAATCTTAGAGCCTCTGCGCCTTTACTATTTTATTTTAATTAAAGGTAACTACAGATATTATTTTCATACACTTTGTCGAGTTGGATTCATTAAATAAAACTAATCAAACTTCGTTTCCGTGATCCACTTAACTTCTCTTAACTATTTTTTTTTTAAATTATATTATTTATCTCTATCAGATATCAAATACTGTATTTACCTACATATTTACGTCGCATGTCATGGTTATTTATAATTAAAGCTATAATTAATTAATCAGTTCTATATTTATATCATACTTTAAAATGGTGTTTACAACAATTGTGAAGAGTCTTAAAATGATAACCACTTAATACTTCGTGGAAAATATTCTAATCATAATATTATGCTTGTGGTTCATCCTTAACGCGGTTCGTGGAGGTCAGATGCCAATCACTACTTTAAATAACGTTTGTGTGTGTTTTAAATATTTGTTACAGTCAAAGGTCGAAACACCGGCGCACTTAAGTTTGCCTAGGCCACTTTAAGAAACCTCGCGTTCAATGAAACTATAATTCACGAAGTTCAAATGGTGCAATAGTGCTAAGTTACCAAACATCGTCCGAGATTTCTTACCTAGCTTGACCTTGAGGTTGACACTAGAAATCAACGACATCTGCCTGTTCAAGTCTCACTTACGATTTACTAGTCAAACCTAGGATCGCCGGTGTTTTGACTTGTAAAATATTCATAAAAATGAGCAGAACATTTATTTTTAAACGAATCACTTAACCTTTCTTCAAGGTCTCATTATATACATAGATAATTTACATTAGGCAAATAAGTTATTTCAAATCTAATCAGATAACATTATTATTTAAAGTGATGCAATGCTGATTTATACCGCATATCTCTCTACAGGGAACAATGACTATTATATAATTGACGAATTATAATTAATTTCTGACATACCATGAAATATAAACTTCAATTATTATCATCATGATCAACCCATTACCGGCTCACTACAGAGCACGGGTCTCCTCTCAGAGTGAGAAGGGTTTTGGCCATAGTCTACCACGCTGTGGCAGACTTCACACACCTTTGAGAACGTTATGGAGAACTCTCAGGCATGCAGGTTTCCTCACGATGTTTTCCTTCACCGTTAAAGCAAGTGATATTTAAATACTTAAAACGCACATAACTCCGAAAAGTTAGAGGTGCGTGCCCGGGATCGAACCCACGACCTCCGATTATAAGTCGGATTTATTCGAATTATTATATGCATATTTAAATCTTCTTTAGTTTACATGATTGTCAATGCGGTCCGATATATTATGTGTATTGTACTAAAAATCAAACGTTGCAGCTGCAGCTAAAGATTATGTTCATAGAAGGATGGGCGTAATTGGACTACCTATTCAACCTGATTCATCTCAACAATTGCTTATGTACCTAGTACCTACTAAAAGAAAGTCATCAAAATATGGTTGCGCAGTTTTAAAGATAACAGCCGAATCCTCCACCAATGATAACAATGACTGAGATTTAACAAACAAAACTGCTATGTGATAGTGGAGAAGTAAAGATTCCACGAACCCGTCTTTGAGACACTATTATTTTTTTTAATAAACAAAATTAGTAACAATGTAAACAAAGTATAAACTATAACGTATAAACAAATTAATTACATAAATAAGTACATCATAATTTATAAGTCCCAAATGGAAGCCAAACCACTTTGCTAAATTAAAAAAATATAGTGGAAAATTTAGCAAAAATAAATGTAGAAATGTTAGAAAACCACAGAAAAATGGATAGACAGAAAATAGTAACATACAACAGGCACAAAAAAAAGAAGAAAATGCAATAGCTTTAAAGAAGCTTTCTAATAAATTAAGTCTCCGACCTATTTAAGGATAGACAGTACAGACATAGTAACTAATAGCAAAGTATTTGAACAATCCAAAAAAGAATCCTAGTTACTTATGCGGTTAAAGTAGGGGCCATTTATCAAGACTCAAGAGGCATTGTCTTTAGTTGTATTCAGAACGGTGCGCCCGCGCCGCGCCGCGCCGCGCACTGCGAAACGTTTAACACTTTCTATTTTCGTCTTGGTGTCACCTTTCCGTGCTTTATTGATTGATGTTATTAATGGGTAACTGGTCTGGTCAAACGCACACCATTTGTATTGAGAAATGCGAAATCTTTATGGAGATTTCAAGTTACGAGCAAGTTATTTATAGTATAAAAATTTTAAAAATATCATCCTCGAGCTTCAAAGTTAGTAGGTAAATGAGGTCAAAGATTTACATAAAAATATTATTCCGATTTACATAAAAATATTTCCGTTATATTATTTAATATTCCGTGTCTTTGAAACTACATATTTCTACAAAAATCTGATAAAACAGTATTATTATAGTAGGTAGCTATTAGTTTCTAGAGCGTGCGTACAAAATACAATAGAGATTTAGGTATTGGTAATAATAATTCAAATAAGAATCAAACTGTTTAGTGCGCACTTCGTATGTATTAGTTAGGTAGTAATATTTACGGATCGCTCCACGAGCCAGACTAGCACTTTTTGAATTTTGACCAAGTTTCAGCTCTAATCAAAGAACGCCTCAAAACCGCCTCAAGGGTTTCGAACTTTCGAGTCACTAAAAGCTATTCTAAAGTATACCTACAATTTATGCGCCGAAAACAAAATTTCTATTTCTATTAGTGAACCAATAGGGAATTCATAATTCAAAAGTATCAATAGGTTATGTATGAGATACAGCTAGCTAAAACGCATGTTACAAATAAGTAGCCCTTATAAAAAGGTCAACATTCGTTCAAGTCAGTGCCTCGTAACTGGCAATGCGACCGCAGGCTTTCAAATGCGCTTGCGGTTGATACCAATGCACATTCAAATGCTTGTAAATAAGACATATATTTTAAACTCTCACTATTGCTAAATTTATAGTTGAAAATCAATTAGAATTCTTAGAAATGGTTTACATATTATTAATTTCATAATTCAAATAGGTTAGAATGAACTGACATTTGATTCATTTCAGTGGCGCCGAACCGCCATCTTGAATAATTATTGGTATAAATACGGGCACTTCGAAGACATGAATTCAGTCTCCTCCAGAGACTCAACCGACTAATAGATGCTTCAGCGTCTAGGTCATGATATTTGATTGAGAGTTGCGATAGCAATCGCACCCTAATCGAATAAATGCTGCCATTTTGGACTTGGCTGAGTGTAATTAATTAATTAGTATAAAATAGATTTGAAAAGAGATCTCAGTTGAACTAATCTGTGATTCGATATAATACAGAAATCACATTAAGCATTGTTATAGTATTTATAGTACTAAGTGGTCACTACGGTGTATAAATAAATAGCAGAACAAGTCCTTAATCGCATTTGTATCGGCTGCCGAGACGAAAGCGTCCGCCGATAACAAGATAACAGTTAGAAAGCGCGGACCGAACAACACCAACCGCGTTACGCGTTCCGAAGCCCTGCACACACGCGGCGGCAACGACGCGTGACGGCAGCAGCACGGCAAGACGTCACACCGAACATGTAGTAGTAACAATACGTCGCGAATGCAGGTTCTAGACTATTGTATTGGTACAAAGTCATCTTACAATGCGAAGCGAGACAGCGACAGGGCTTCTCCTACGCGCCCCAAGATGTTTAAACATCTTCAGTTAATTATCTTGTCTATTTATTAGGAGTGGCCGCATTCAAACGCTGCTGTCGTGTTTTTCGTCTGACAACGCCTTAAGCAAACTTGAAGCAGAACCTGCCACTCCCGCACAAATATGGCAGTTAAGTACTTACGGACCAGTTCAAATTGTTGACCGCGTGGCGCGTAAGCGATTTGACGATAATTGCAATTCTATGAAATGTATTAACGCAAGTGCTTATTAGAATGGCATTTGAATTTAGAATTAGTAAGAATCACGACTTGCAATTTAAAACTGATCAAAACAAAAAATAGGTTCCTACTAGATAATAAAATATATTAAACAAATAAGTACTATGGTAGGTAATAGGTACCAACTAGAGATACATATACATATATTGCATACTACTGACTAAGTCTAAGCTAACCGTAAAAATGCAGACAAAAATAACTGAAACATGAAGGTTTCAAGTTACGTGTCAAAAACAGAGACTCTTTAAGTAACTCGCTCTGTTAACGAACGAGAACAAAGAAAGATAATACATACATACAAAGAATTCATATTGGAGAACGGTTTTTTTATAGAAATTTGATATTCGGAGGTAAACTGCTTCAAACTACTATTTTAAGAAGTTCAGAGCGACGCTACAAGGTGAGTTGCCGTTAGACGTTTTTTACCCGACTACGGCAAAGCCAAAAGGAAGGGTTATGATTTTAGCAGTCTATGTATGTATGTACTATGTATGTATGTTTGTTATTGTATACGATTTTTGTATGAGATTCTGTGAATACCTACCACCGTAGCGCCTAAACTACTGGACCGATTTTGATGAATGATGTGATCATTGATTCGTTGTTATGGTCCGGGTGACATAGACTACATTTTATTTGCGAAAAATTGAGAAGTGACCCTCGCGCGGCTTTCTAGATTATTAAATTAGTTTCGGATAGACATAACAGATGGCGTCACTAGCTGCTTGCCCCGCGCTTTCTGCACACTAAATTATTTTATATTAAATTAAATTATTAAACGTAGTCGGGTTTTAGTTAACGAACTTTATTGCTTGTTCATAATTAATGTCTGTTTCTGGATGCATCTATGAAGCACACCACAATAATTGTCTCAATGCTTTAAAGCATCTTTCATGGCTGTTGATTCTGTGACCGATGATGACAATGATGATGATTATGTTGTGATGCACCGTCTAATTACATTCTATTGTTTTATATATTATTGGTTTATAGTCAAAGATTTATGAACTTCCGTATTTAACATAGACCGTACATTTAGGTTTAGTGGTTACATCGTAATAGCTATACGATGTAATGTGGTCGGTGCGCGGGCGCAAAGGTCACAAGCATTGAGGTTTAAAAAGCAAACGCGCTACACGAAATCTCTGCGTCCAATGTCAGACATAACAAGGTCGCCGCTCACGATGAACGCCTTCGCAATTCTGCCTGCATGTAACCAAACAGTCTGCAATTGAAACGTTTTGTCGTAGAGTGCAATTAGATGATTCATCTACATTCTACACTGATTATTTTTAGTGTACACTTTCGTATCTAGTTGAGCAGCTTCAACTTCAGGCAAACTAGAACGTCGAAATAAACGCACAAAATTATGCCAGACAATAAACTACATTACGCACAAATTCAGAATAGCTCCTTAGAGGAGCGCGACGAAAAACCAACAAAATATTAGTTATGATGGCATGGCGTTAGGTTTACTAGGCAGAGTTTTCACTTGAGTACTGGACTGAACCGCAGTTGCCTTAAGTGAATACGCAGATTAAGACGATCAAAGATGAACAGCAATGATCACAAAATCTGCAAAGGAGAATATACTACTCCATGTTATAATGCTTCATTTAAGATGCGTCATCGACAGGGCATCGGAAATGAAAGCTCAAAGCAATTTAGTAAACCAATTGGTAACTTTTGAACGCGAAATATAAAACTATGAAAACCACATGTGATATTATATTTTCCATACAGTTGGTTCCTTACATTTGGGTTTAAGCGATACATTCTTATCTCAAACAAAAGTCACGAGATTACGTATTACACGTGCCGATAATAATAATAATTACTCATTATTTATGATCGGAAAGTTGCATAATTTCACGACTTGCAATTATTTTTTGTTGCAATATTACGATGCAGATATGAATTTAAAAACTGTGCAAAATGCAAATTATTACGAGCAGGAATAACGTTTGATTTAGCATCAGCATAAGTGACTCGCCAATTTCATTTGTGAAGATTGTTATAATAATGGCGATCGCTCAGCGTCAAAGTCGTCAAAACCGAGTTGAAATCGTGAACATTTCGTCTTTAGTTATAAAGCAGAGAAATTTCAAAACTATATGTGTAGCCTCTTGAACGCGGAAGATTCAGATTCTGCTTGTTACGAAAAATGACAAATTAATCTACTAAAATAAAATTTTATTGGAACGTTTTGCAAGTATCAATTCGGTTCATAGCGTTCTTGCATAAAAGATTATAAAACACTGTTTCTGTAATAAATATTTTTATATCTATAGAATATCAATAAGTTAACTCAATTAAAATTTCAAACACATTTTTTTTCCTTTTTAAACATTTCAGCACTTTGAACTGAATCAACAGGTGGGCAATGGGCGCCATGAGAAAACGAACACCTTCCGGTACCTGAGATTAAAATAAATCGACGAGTAAGTCGACCAACATATGGTGCAGAAGATAAAAGATATACCTATTTATTTTATCTTCTGCACCATATTATGTTGGTCGTCGAGGTATAATTTGATTTTATCGAAGTCTATCGTAAACTCATGCGAGAAATCCGTCATAATTAACAATTAACCCCCGATCTTTCACACGAGTCGTGTAAATCATATCCAGGTAGGGCCCTCATGCTAATATTATTATCTATTGGCATACCTAATTCTAGTTTTTATGTTTTATAATTATTCAAGACCATTTTACAGGGATTAAGTTTTACCTCATACTATATAGTACCTACCTGTAGTAATTTGAAGAAAGATTTCGAATTGAGTTAAGTATACCTGCGAGTAGTACAAGGTGGTTAAACAATAAAATTAATCTATTATAGTAGTCTACGTAAATTGTAACGAAATAGCAATATTTCCACAGTATAGTCGTAAATTATAATAATACAATGCAACTGTAAAATTACACATTTCACAATATACACATTGTTATATTAACCTTCAACCAGTTGAGCTTGTCGACGTATTCGCAAACTTTGCACCTGCAGCATTAGTGCGAGTTAAACTCTGTAATTTTAATCGGCAGTAACTATAGGTAGCTCGAATAGCGATGATCTCGTACCGGAAAGCGCAGTAAACCCCCGCTCGATAGACAGGCGACATTAAACGAATCGCTAGAAGGCTCTGGACGTAAGAAACCAAGACCGTGGGATGTGGAAATCCCTATGAGTTGAGAAAACGACGACGAGTGACCATGATCAGAGGCTCAAGTGTAACTTTTCAAGTAAACGTTAACTGTGCGTAAATCTGTCAAAAAGTATGGGGATGTCAAATGTCCGTCCGGATACATGATGATTTAACTTCCAAACTACGAGATGTCAGATTTAAAAGCACAGTTAACTTTAACTTGAAAAATTAATCTCAGGACTCAAACTAAGAAAGTTCGACTTTGAAACAATGGACTTGAAAATTTATTCGGATGTTATAATAGCGAGAGACATGAGAACTTAACATTTCTGCAAACTTGTAAAGATGAGAGATGTGCAAACTCGTAGTAGCGGTACTTCACTGCAAACTCGTCTACGCCCACACCTTGACACAGGCAATTACGAAGATATTAATCTCCATAGGAAACACATTTTAATACATCTGCCTATGATTTGCATCTCCGTAGCATGCATTTATCGTTTTAAGTAAACTCCTTTTGTCAACAGTGTTCTAACATTGGATCATGATAATATTTATTTTACATTTACACATACCACAATAATCAGCTTATACGTCACTATAACAATACCTTGGATTTGTATCGACTGTTCGAAGTATTGATCAAGTTGTTATTTATTCGTTTAAGGTCCAGTTGCACGTAAAGCGGTTAGAGATATCATTGAAATTAAGTTTGACCACCACAAAAGTGGTTGGAAAATCAGAGTTTTTAAACTCTTTACCTCGAACCTTAACTATCGTACCTTTTAGCCCGTAATCTTCACCACCACTTTGCTTGTTTTTGGTTTGGAAAACTTTAATAGTTACGTTAGTTTAACCGCCTGGAGTGCATTTAGCCCTTGATGTATGTATGATTACAATATTATTATCCGTGCCAAAATTGAATCAAATATATTATGGGTAGATCATAATTCACTTACGGCCTGTTTCACCGCCTTCTGATAAGTGTTGGTTAGCTTAAACGTAAGTTTTGTCACTTTCTTACTTTATGTCAAGTGACAAAGACAAAAGTTGTAGATAGTTATCTAATACATATCGAAAGGTGGTGAAACAGGCACTTAAGGTTGGAATTTAACAAGTAGTTTAATGGATACAATCAGTATTTGAAAGCGTAAAATTTTAATTACGTTAACTAGATTCTTCAAGGTGCCAATAGCTAGTTACTGCGACAGTAACCGACAGTCTTATTTCCTCAATTTCATTTATCACTAAGAAATGAATCGTAAGAATTTTATTAATAGAAAATCTGATTTTGATCATTTGAATTATTAATTTTGCTGGCATTCTTAAAGACTATAGATAAATTGAATATTTATGAGATAACGATAAATTCCTCAATAGGTCCTACGTGACTTTTTAGCAATACAATATAGCTAGAAATGTTTCGCGAGGGAATTTAGAAATCGGAGCTAGCGGTATTTCACCTACATATTTTAAACGAAATATAAGTAGGTAACTAATTATTTTCAACGTAAGCAATGCAATATCCTACCCGCATTCTATGGACACGTACTATTGAAACGTCTAGTTTTGAAATCAATATGACAATAATGAACAGAAAGCGGTAAGCACGCACATAGGTCCCTAGTTCCGACCCAAATAATTACCGTTCCGGTAGAATGCGGGTATAAAAAAGGGGTATGACTATGAGTTTATATAACTGCCATTCGTAATTAGCGGGTTCATACTTCTGTTGTAGACTGGCATCATCCGTAATAAGTAAGATCGTAGGCAAGTAAGTGCATCAAGATGATACTTTCGCGGTCATCACAAGTCACACAATTAAAAAAGCCAACCTGTGGTGTGGGAACCGTTGTAGTGTCTGAGCCCGCCGTCTTGCTGGTATCCAAGATCGCTAGTCGTGACTGCGTTGGGACGCATGACGCCCTCCTCGACACACCCCGACCACAAATTCTCCCATCAGTCACTGGGCGAGAACATGTAGCTAACAATTCACTGGGCGACACTGACGACCGAACCACTGAGCCGAGACCGTAACCCACGCACTCACTAGCAATTGTTACCGTTCCCTACTTTGAATGCCGATTGATTGACACTGTTTCCTCGGGTGACAATACACAAACTTTCAATGTTTTGGAAACAATACCCTTAGATCGGGTTTATATCCGATTCGGATTTAAAAGGGAAAGCAACCGATAGCGCACCCGTTTCGAAATACACCGCACCTATATGATCACTGTCAATATAGTAACGAGATACAAGAAAAATACACAGATAAATGTATCCTGTACTGTTCGATATTTTCGGCAGCGAATATAGCGCGTTTATTCCACACAATCGTCCGTAACTCGTCAACACCTCAAACGTACTGACCGGAGGCAGCTGTGCGAGACTGACAAAAAGAGAAAGAACTATACTCTGACGTTTACAAGGCTTGTAAGCATTTAACTTCCCCAGCCGGTACCTACGTCTGGAAAACTAACTTGACGCTTTGTAAATAAGGCTCGTTTTGGCTTCGTTGATATTCCTACAACAACACAGCTGAGTCAGTTTCCTCGAACGTAGCGTGTGGAAATTCGAGATGTTTTGAAAGGTTCTCATTGAGTGCGATAGAGACAGCAGCAAAGAGCGAGTGCAGCCGACTCAACCACGATTACAAACCGAACGCCAAGGCCGGCTAACGTCACGTTCTGCAAAGACTAGACAAGCCCTTATGTACTTCGTTTCTGTACATAGGGTTGTACGATCTATGTTGAAGTTTATTGCCCTTTAAGCTAATTCAAAAAATGTAATTTTATGTATAAGCAATGAATGGAATTGTGTAGGAATTTAATATTGTGCTTCTAATTTGAATTTTCACAAAATGATCGCATACATTGTACGGTTGTACCTATGTGAGAAAATGTGCATAATTTAGAAATTTTATAGATGAAATGACTGCTTCCCAACTTCATTTGAGTTGATATTACTAGTTTAGAAATTAGATCTATATCTGCATCATTTATTACATTACTTTTTCATACCATTTAGCATTTTTCTTACGTTAAATCACACAGCTGATTCTACAAAGCAAAAGTCGATTAATTTGTATACTTTTGATATACGTTTTGATATATAATTCCTTACATGATATGTCTTTATTTACTTATATTTATTCAATCTTTAAGTGAAACTAATCTTATTATTGATGACTTTTTGTTTATTGCGAATGTCACATTGCATAAGACGAAGAAAAACTTGTTCCGGACTCCGGAGTTCCTGATAACGATAACATAAATTATGCAGCAATGTTTTTAATAACTATTATAAAAAAGGAAAGTGCTATTCAAAACTAGAATTTGTAATGCGGCGACAAAGAGATTGAAAGAGTGAACATTAAAGCGCTAAATCAATTCAAAAACACACAAAAAAAAACAGATAGGTACACATTAAATTGTGAGTGATGGTTGAATTAAAGAGTTCCAGAAAAGATTTGTTAGTGCCAAAGTAATCATGACTTTTAGAGGGCCTTGAAGATCTCCAGAAAAGAAAAAGATTTCCCCAAAAGTTGCTGTATCTAGTACGTAGCGAATAAAGTTTGAAAAGCCGAAGATAACTTAGGACTTAGAGGGTTAAAGATTTTATAACGTCTATAAATAAACGAAAATGCCTTACATCTTCCTTTATCTTAGAGCCTGAATCCATACTTTAGATTATCATCAGAAAAGATCGCGGTCAAGTGCGAACCTGTCACTCATAAAAATAAAGGTGTCAACTACTCAGATGTTCATTCTAGATTAAAATGTCCTTTTACGGAACGTTTATTATTTTGCATATCTGAAAGTGATCACCTCAACTCGGTCGTATCACGTATGGCGTATGCGGCATTGTTGACTTAGCTCGGATCTGGTAGACAATTATTATTCATGTTTTCTCCAGCGGCATCCGTTGCCCGGTGGAGCGTGTTTCTGATGATAATAACGAACGGTGTCTGTTTCGCCGAAATACGCACATTTAATTTCGTCTGATCTGAATCGTATTTTTTATTAATTCTCTCAAATGAAAATTTCAAACAAACTAATCCCGGTCGGGATTAGCTTAATGCGCTTTCAATTTGTATGATTTATATGGATATCTGCCGTATACAGTACATAAGTAGGTACCAAAACAATGACCGAAATTTTTAGACCATAATACCATTAATTGTTGTCATAACTATTACTCAAACAAGTATTAGCGGGACGTAGTACAACGAGTAGAGATACTGATCACAAAAAGCTGGAGGCAATTAGGCACGTAACGATGGTATTACGTCGTTTGGAAATTAATGATAACGTCACATTTACTAACATTAAAATTAAATAATATTAATGTTTAGCCAACAAATTAAATAACACAAATTACAGAACTTGCGCAACTCACAAACTCATAATTATTTTAAACCGAAATCGGAATAATTTCTTCATTACGATTGCATTACTTACTCGTAAGTGAAAATATTTAATGTGATACAAATTATATTACTTTACTTATCCGATAAAGAAAGTTGTTCAAGCGCTTGGAAAGTCGCAGTTGAGTCGTTAGAATTCTGGACATTGTGACAGTTTGTAAGATGCATTTCAGATAAGCGGAGATGGCAGTGCTGAATTGATTTGCATTTGCATACAAGAAACTACGTGCGGTAGGTATCCAAGTTTCTCGACAGAAAAATAAGAATACATAAGCTACACTCACAAAGGAGGAAAGAAGCCATATTTGAACAGCTTCAATGGTTTCAAAACCTTTTCACACAGAATGTTGAAAACAATTGTGAAATGTACGGTCTATTTTGATTTACAATTTAGCAGCACGAATTTAAAATTGTCAACATAGAACTAACTATACCTACTGAAAATAATCAGTTAAAGAAATTTATCGAATTAAAAATAAGTTTTGAAGTAAAATTTGACTGATTCGTAAAAGTTACCTATCGAAATAAGAAACTAAAGCCATATTTTATGAATATTAACATCAGTGATACTGATAGGACAGAGATAGGTGGAGAAATCGAGTAAGTATCTATTGAAGTATCATTTTGTACAAAACAAAGTAAGGTCAGTCAGTGGTCTGGTCACTTTTTTGTTTGTTGTTTTCTATTTATTACAAGTGATATTATTCCGACATACTGCGAATACAGTCGGTCGGAGGACTAATGGTCCTTGAAGTCGAAAGCTCTTCGAGTGGAAATACAAAACGTGAGTTTTCACGGCGTGTTAACAAGAGGCTACAAGCCATGTATCAGTTTGTTGATGTCAATACCGTTTTCATGATCAATATCTCGGATGCAGGTGATATTCAACGGATCTGATTGCTTAACGTGCTCTCTGAGGCTAGTAGGAAAAGTAATGCATCAATTTACATGTACCTCAAAAATCAGGCGCAACCGTCCTGTTTCCAACCATAGCCAAGATTGCTTAATCTGCCTTGCGTTTGATATAGGTATAGCTGTCGCAAGAGCAACTTGGCTTTAACCTTATTCAATATCTAGAGACCCAATAATAGTTTATGTAAATAACTTCGAATAATTTAATGTGACAAGACATGCTCAGGTCGGAAATTCTTTTAAGCTATAGGATGATGTATTTCTCTCTCTTCTACCTTGTTCATAGATTTTAGTAAGTAAGAAAATACTATTTGTCAATTATTATTGAATGAATATATATGTAATTTTTTATCTACATTTGCATACCTATCTGGTGCTTAATTTCAGCCCTATATAAACACGAGGGGAGCAGTATCTGTATAAAATTACTTAAACATGCATACTGTACAACATACATGTCGAAAGTATGTATATTATTAATTATTATTAAGCAAATCTTGTCATTTTTAGCGCCAGCATTTAAATTATGTTTATTTCTTAAATCCGTTACCGAGTAGGTATTAAAATCATGAATCACGATTTCAATGTAACTCTATCTTTCCACGTTAAAAGATTGAATGACGCGGCATGAAACCATAAAAAGGACCAAGTTCAATTTTCTACAAGGGTTGTGAGTTGTGACTTGGGTTATTAATCTATCTATACTATCTATACTAATAAATAAAATTGAAGTGTCTGTCTGTAATTTCGAAATAACTACCTCATATTAAGCTCATACCATATAAGCTCATATCATCATATTTGAACGGTACCATAACCGAATCACCCGTTTTTTAAATTTTTGTCTGTCTGTCTGTCTGTTTGAACGGGCTAATCTTCGGAACGGCTGAACCGATTTTGACGGGTCTTTCACGTACAAGTAGAGAATTAACCAGGGAGTAACATAGGCTACTTTTTTAACTGACTTTCAAAAAAGGAGGAGTTGTGTTTTTTACCTATGTACACCAATATCTCCGAGATTTCTGAACCGATTTGCGTAATTTTTTTTTAATCGTTAGAGAAACATTGCGACACTGTCTTACTAAAAATTTGGATTCCAACTTCTCAATCCTGATGCTGTAGGGGACCTGATCTCCAAAACTAATGGGATTTAGGAACTGTCGGTTATTTAAATTGATATTGGAGGTACCAATTAAAGATTTTATCGTTGAATGAACACGAGTTGGCAGGTAGGTACATATCCAACTCCTCAATCCTGATGCTGTAAGGAATTGCATTCCGAAATCGTAGGGATCCCACGGAATTTTTCCGTTTTGGGGACGGGTTACTGCAGACAAGCTACTTTTTGTTCTGGAAAATCAAAAGTTCCCGCGGGATTTTTAAAAACCTAAATCCACACGGGCGAAGCCGTGGGCATCATTATATATATAAAGCTACTTGAAGTTACGTATTGATCACCTCTCCTGAACAATTTTGTATGGGACTTTTTCACCATACTTTCCGTGTGTGTAGAATTCAAAAAATTTAGGTCTACAAAATTATAGAGAGAGCTGAACGCGGAAAACTGACTAGAGTACCCTAAGGGATCTCGAAAACTATCAGTCGGAGAGGTATTATCCCCAAACAAAAAATGTTCAACACCTTGGGCAATTGGGTGAACTGGTGAAAAAAATATGGCCACCAAACAAAAAAAAATTTCGTCTCCATACAAAAATTTCTTAATTTTCAAGAGGCTCTCCAGAACAATTTTGTATGGAACTTTTTTCCCCTCACTATTTATGTGCGTAGAACTTATGGGTCTTCCTTCAGGAAAATTATGAAACGTCATGAACGTGGAAAATTTACCAGAGTACCCCAACGGCTCTCAAAAACTATCAATCATAGAGGCATGGTTCTGAAACTGAAAATGTTCAAGACCTTGGGACCTTTGGTGAGCCAGTAAAAAAAAGATAGGTACCAAACAAAAAAAAATTTTGTGTTCATACAAATTTTGTTTTAAATTTTCAAAATGCTCTCCAGAACATTTTTGTATAGAACTTTTTCCTCTTACTATTCATATACGTAGAACTTATGGGTCTTCCTTCAGGAAAATTATGAAACTTCATGAATGTGGAAAATTTATCAGGGTACCTCATGGGTCCTCTAAAACTACCAGTCATACAGGCATGGTCCCAAACAAATGTTATTAAGGACCTTGGGCCATTGGGTGAACCGGTAAAAAAAAGATGGCCACCGAACAAAAAAATTTTTTCTTCATACAAATTTTTTGGGTTCTTTTCAAGAGGCTCTCCTGGACATTTTTGTATGAAACTTTTTCCCCCCACTACACGTATACATAAAACTTAAAGGTTTTTTTCACAAAAAATACAAAACGTAGTGAATGTGGAAAAATTACCAGGGTACCTCATGGGTTCTCTAAAACTACCAGTTATACAGGAATGGTCCCAAACAAATGTTGTTAAAGACCTTGGGCGATTTGGTGAACCGGCAAAAAAAAGATGGCCGCCCAACAAAAATTTTTTTTTTGAGTTTTCAAAAGGCTCTCCTGAACATTTTTGTATGGAACTTTTTTCTCCTCACTATTTATATGCGTAGAACTTATGGGTCTTCCTTCAGGAAAAATATGAAACGTCATGAATGTGGAAAATTTACCAGAGTACCCCAAAGGCTCTCAAAAACTATCAGTCATAGAGACATGGTCCTGAAACTGAAAATGTTCAAAACCTTGGGCCCTTTGGTGAACCAGTAAAAAAAAGATAGGCACCGAACAAAAAAAAATTTTCGCGTCCATACAATTTTTTTTTTAATTTTCAAGAGGCTCTCCAGAACATTTTTGTATAGAACTTTTTTACCTCACTAAACGCATGCATAGAGCTCATAAATGTCCTTTCAGGAAAAATACGAAACGGTATGAATGTGGAATATTTACCAGAGTACCTCATGGGTCCTCCAAAACTACCAGTCATACAGACATGGTCCCAAACAAATGTTATTAAGGACCTTGGGCCATTGGGTGAACCGGTAAAAAAAAGATGGCCGCCGAACAAAAAAAAAATTTCTCCATACAAATTTTTTGGGTTCTTTTCAAGAGGCTCTCCAGAACAATTTTGTATGGAACTTTTTTCCTTTCACTATTTGTGTGCGTAAAACTTATGGGTCTTCCTTCAGGAAAATTGTTAAACGTCATGAATGTGGAAATTTTACCAGAGTACCCCATGGGTCCTCCAAAACTACCAATCATACAGACATGGTCCCAAACAAATGTTATTAAAGATCTTGGGCCATTGGGTGAACCGGTAAAAAAAAGATGGCCGCCGAACAAAAAAAAAATTTCTCCATACAAATTTTTTGGGTTCTTTTCAAGAGGCTCTCCAGAACAATTTTGTATGGAACTTTTTCCCTTCACTATTTATGTGCGTAGAACTTATGGGTCTTCCTTCAGGAAAATTATGAAACGTCATGAATGTGGAAAATTTACCAGAGTACCTCATGGGTCCTCCAAAACTACCAGTCATACAGACATGGTCCCAAACAAATGTTATTAAAAACCTTGGGCCATTGGGTGAACCGGTTAAAAAAAGATAGCTACTGAACAAACAAAATTCGAGTCCATACAAAATTTCTTTTTAATTTTCAAGTGGCTCTCCAGAACATTTTTGTATAGATCCTTTTTTTCCACCAAACGCATGCATAGAACTGATTAGTGTCCTTTCAGAAAAGATACGAAACGTGATACCAATATTTCTTTCTATCTTTCAAGAGACTCTCCAGAATATTCTGGTATTTGGTATGGCCTCCCATTTCTTTATTTTACGAATATTGAAGAGACTACAAGGCACGCGAGCTGCTTGCAGCTCGCGCACCGAGCGCAACACTAGTCTAGTATTAAATAAATTAAGTTGAAACGTCTGTCTGTGATTTCGAAATAACTGTCTCAGGCTCATTATTTATTTGAATGGTAGCATAACCCACATCCATTATATTTTTTTTGTCTGTCTGTCTGTTGTCTGGGCTGGTATTCGGAAAGGCTGAATCGATTAGATGT
The DNA here is from genome assembly GCA_920104075.1 of Melanargia galathea. Lineage (NCBI taxonomy): Eukaryota > Metazoa > Arthropoda > Insecta > Lepidoptera > Nymphalidae > Melanargia > Melanargia galathea. The sequence goes on from OV049867.1 coordinate 5,949,588, forward strand.
AAATCACAGACAGATAGAGGATTTTACAAGAAGTTATCTAAGCTACTTTTTATTCCTAAAATATCAAGTAAAACAAAAACGTTTGATATTCGAAACAACTTATCTATACACCTGGCAGCATACCTACATTTTAACGGTCTATAGCTGCTGCACCGATTCTGACGTTTGACTCAGAGATAGCTTAACTCGGATCCCCGAGATGGACGAAGGCTTCTTTTTGTCTCGAGAAATCAGAGTTCCTAAATGCAGATGTTCCCGTGGGATTTTAAAAAGCTAAATCCTTGCGAACAATTAATTCGCAGACATAGCTGCTAATTGTTACATTAAATAGATTTTGTGTGGGTGTTGAACAGTGGTGGAAGTTTTGTTTTATTTCGATAGAAGTAAATTAGTACTTAATTGAACTAATTACTTAAGTTGTTTCAAATAATGCAATTTTTCCTTCTAGCTTTTAATGTTCACTAATCACTATAATAGATACCTATTGTCTTTTTCATAAAATTAGACTTAAGAAAGTATGGGATTTTTCAATAAAACAAACCATTTTACTTTCTTTAGACTCTTAGGAAGGAAGGAGCCAAGTCCAGTTTATTGACATAATGTCAACGAGTGCCGTTGAACCGGTTAGGATGAAAATTATTATTTTTAATTACGTATCGGCAATGCCTCCGGCGCTGTTTTGAAAGCTGTTAAAGAACGTCTGTATCCTAAAGCCAAATAAAAGTTTGTAAATTAGAAATTGAATTAACTACTGTGCCTCGATTAGCGAGTGACTTTATGCTAAAACATAAGTCGTTCGATAATTAATGTTAATTGGAACCCTAGGACCTTAGGAGATTTAATATTTCTTGAGTATGGAGATGCACTAAGGAGGCATTGCTGACAACCCTAGAGGAGTAACATTTGTGTGCAAAAACATTAATCCTAAAACCTAATCCACACGAACTCGTGAGGAGCAGCTAAATAATCTTTGTGTTAAATTCGAAGTACAGAATGTGAACGTAAAATCTATGAGATAATAGGAATTATTAAAGTAGCTATCTGCCGTAATTTCAATAAAACCGGTCAAGTGCGAGTCAGACTCGCGCACCGAGGGTTCCGTACTAAAGAAGTATAAGTACAATCTGTTTTTCATTAGTTTGTCTTAAAAGGTAAGATGCTAATTAAGCTAGGCCTCTAAATTATTGTATGAGCGCTCATACAACTCAGAGGTTTATCTTAATTGGCTCAACTATGTATGTATGGGAACACCCTTTAATTTCCAACTTTTTATAGTTTTTGGAATTTTTCCTTTATTTGTGCTGTAAGACCTGGCTATTTGCCGAATTTCGTAATTCTAGGTCAACTGGAACTATACCATTTAGGTTTTCGACCCAAAACCTATAGGGTACTTCCGGTTGACCTAGATTTGTCAATTTTGGTCAAAACAAGGTATTACAGATCAAGTAAAGGAAAAATTCCGAAAAATAAAAAAAGTTGAAAGTTACGGTTTTTGGTACTTACAAGTTTTCGTGAAAATCTAAATTCGCCCATATCTTTTTATTGTGTGGACTCAGGACCTTAATTTTTATACACCTAATAGGGACTATAGACCTTAGTATCTAGTATAAATTTCAACTTGCTAGGTCCACCCATTCCTGAGAAAATCGGTGGTGACACACGGACAGACAGACGGACAAGAAAGTGATCTTATAAGGGTTCCTTTTTTTTACCTTTTGAGGTTATAACCCTAAAAATTGTGCTAAATTTCATTACGGTATGAGATAATAGGCTCATATTGTTAACTGCTTCACAATATAAGATCATATTAACGGAAATAATTTCAAAATCATTGCAATGAGTAATGCAACTGCACATGATTCTAGCTTAGAAAGGAACGTTTGCATGACTGCATCAAGCAAGCATACCTAATTTTATAAGAGCAGTCAGCCGAATGAAGTAGAACATAGACCATAGTCCAAGCATTCCGTAACCTGTACTCTATCAAACTGCAAACGAATCACGATAATAAGCATAATGTGGAATGTTATGAAATTGTACGCTTTAAGTGAGTGCTATTCCACAGGGGTGTAGGAGAAAGCGAAGCGACCAAGAATGCTTTATTTTCTTAGCTTATCATACTATCCCACAACGAAATTGATTTTTAGCAAAAATGTGAAAAGGACAGAAAGAGATGACTTGACGACGTATTTTTGTAAGTTAGCCGCGATAATATGAACGAAAAGTGAAATTATATCGTTTAAAGAATCTGATACAAAAATCGGATACAAACATACATGCATAGACTGCTAAAATCATAACCCTTCCTTTGAGCTTTGCCGTAGTCGGATAACTATGATAATTGTAACATAGGTAAAAAGATGACGTATTCGGAATCAAATATTGAAGTCACTGTGTTTAATAGCTTTCAAATTACGGCTTATGTGTGCTATGAGTAGCAGAACACACACCCGTCGCTACGCAACCTCTCTTATCGCTGGCTAGTGAATACATATTTATGAGCTGAATAATTGAAATCGTCATAGAGCTGTCGAGCACTGACCTAAGACAGAGAATATATTGGACTCAATATATTTCTACGTAACGCCATACCGGTGAAAATAAGAAGCTTCAACGAACAGAGTGCTTAGTCTAAGATCGGAGCACTCGAAAACGAACTCGAAAACTATTGATCGATTTCAGAGTAAAATAGACCTAAAATGGCTTGTATTAAGGTTTGAGTTCGCCAATACATTCAGCATTCGAACACAACGAGCGCCCCAAGCAGAAATGTTGTAAAATACATATTCGAACTATGGAATTACGACTTTAAAATACGAGTATTTGAGTTCATTTTGCTCTGAATTCACTTGTGATTCGATCAATAGTTTTCGAGTTTGTTTTCGAGTGCTCCGATCTTAGACTAAGCACTCAGTACGTGCACGATTTAACGCGCACGACGTATATTTGTAATGCAAAACTGCAAACATCCTATATCGTTAAGACGACGCAACGTCGAATAGGTATACAATTTCTTATGTTTTGCAATTACATTCATTTTGATGCATTGGCTTGTGAGGACAAATGTGAGGTTAAACATAAAAGATGATTGGAAGGATGAAGATCTAAATGCTCAGTAAGAGATCGTTTAGGACAGGAATGTTAGAGTCGTTTGGGGTGATATTTCGCAACGCACTGTGTTTCCACAGTTTTTCCTATGGAGGAGGCCGTAGCGGCGACGCAAGAAGCAATACAACACTGAGGCTTAGTCACAAAGATAGCGTCTTATCGAATCGAAATGGATCAACTGATGATTGTATGAGGAAGTAAATCTAAGTACTAGGATCACATGATTCGATGTAGACCTTGGCAAGTAATTTGATGGAGCCGAATCGATTTTTTATTTTTGTAGGTATGTAACTAAGCACTAAGTACAAGGTACCGACAAGCAATCATGTTTTAGCTCCATCGTAGCATTAAACAGTAGAGCGTTCCTAGGAATTGCTCCTTTGATGCACGACAATGTTTATTAATGAGTAACAGAACCTCGCCCCTTTGAACGCTGACAGGGCGGGCATGCGAACACTTGCACAGGATACGACGTCGTAAAACTTGTACATGGTTTAAGGTGTTCCTTTACATACAATGTTTATATTAGTATAGGCTATAGTGTATTTGCTTAGCTAACCAGTACTTATTGCTTCTTTCTTTCGGTGTAGTGTTACACACAGTGTTATGTCATTGTACGGTACGGTCGGTGTTAGAAAAAATGTTCTGTTTTAAATACCACATTTTATACCACGTTTTTTTCTATATTATGATAATAATTATAAGTCAAGTACAAAATATTTAGTGATCCCACGTTTGGCAGTCTAAGAGCACCTTTTGGCCATGACCCATAGCACCTACATGTTAGTGCAGTGAATTGGCTCAACAGTCAACACGATTGCCCAATGTGTCGTAGGGCCATAACAAAGTTCAGAATCGTTAGCTCTGATTACATATGACATCTAACACGTCTGATTACAAAAAGATTACAATATGAGAAATGTAGATTGTATAATTTATGAGGGAAGTGTAATGGTATCACGAGTACCAATCGTGGAATGGAAGTGGCACACCTTTTGTACAAGACGTCTCGTCATGTCATACTTTACATTTATGTAATGATGAGAATTACAGTTTTTTGCCAAAGTTCTATTGCTAATAGCGTTTGTTACCGTATTTCAATTTATTTCAACACTAAGTAAGTACTGAGTTACGTTACGGTAAGTGGAGATAATTCTGTTAGATCTTGTAGTTTGAAACCATTAAAATAAATTAAAGAATATATATGTATAGCAGTAGGTATTATTCAAATAGCCAAACAAGTTAAAAGATAAAATCAAGTGTGCTATAGAAATAATGTTATTGAAATTTTAATTCAAATATAAGCCTACAAATAAATGGAGCATCGTTGAGAACGCCGTCTATTCCAGTTCAGAGCAGGGATCAACCTTCTGAATGATAAAAAATGACTGCCTCCTAACTATTAAATTAGGAGGCAGAGTGAATTCTGAGTAGTCCAAGGTTTAAATACCACTGTTTCGTACCGCGGTTTGTGCAACTAGGAGTGTCAAACATGCCTTTAAGAAAATGTGAATCCGGCATAAAATATGCAATTTCAAAATTGGATGCAGTAATTATCAGACATGTGCACATTAAAGTAGCCGCTCGCTATCTGCAATCCACATTTGTTTGGATGGCAGTAAGCAGTTAGGTAGATGTTGCAATCTGGCGAGGTCTAAACACGGCAGGTCGTTGGGTAACAGCCGAATATCTTCCGGCCTCTATGTTTAAATTACTCGAATTTTTGCCGTATGAGAAGTAAATTCAGTTGCTTAATTGTGCGAAAACCATGACTTAATCGCAGTAGGTAGGTATAATTAACAGTACCAGTTACAAAAGTAGTCGCAAAAGTGTATTTAAACTCTTAAAAAAGTACAAATAACACTGCTGAAAATAGTAAAGAATCAAAGAAACTTTAATTTTAGAAATTGCCCCGCTTAACCCCGGCCCTAAATCGTAATAAACGAGGAAGCAAATTAAGATGACCAAAACCAAAGAATACAGAGGATAAGAACGTTCAGATACTAAGTACATAATGATGAGCAGAACGAGGTAATGTAAGTAGTGAAGTTCAAACTTGGAGGAATGCGAGGAAATGATTCATGTTGGTGATATTGCAAACGGGCAGAATTCCGTGGGAAATATTTCCTCCTCGCGTAGAAAATAAAAATACTTTGGTGATACGAGCCAACCCAAATTTTTTTAATACTTAGGGCCTGTTTCACCACCTTCTGATAAGTGTCGGATAGCCTAAACGTAACGTAAACTGAGAAAGTGATAAAACGTTACGTTTTGTCACTTTCTTACTTTATGTCATGTGACAAAGACAGTTGTGAATAAGCTATCCGACACTTATCAGGTGGTGAAACAGGCCTTACACACATATCAATAGAAAGAAAACCGATTGGTAAATGTGATAGCTGCTAAAATTAACAAATGATACGATCTAAACAAATTAAAGAGATTGCAAAAGATCAACAATCATCCCAATAAATTTGTAAATCATTGCTAAATTTTAAACAAAAGGCCAAGCGCTGATTCAAAAAAATGCCGAAAGTGAGTTTGTGCGCTATTGACAAAGCTTGCGTTACATCCGCCACGTTCACGTAATCTACGAACGTCTACGCGAAGCGGTGGACATTAGCAACAATAATGATCCATTTTGGTGAAACATTTCAAACAAAACACATTGAGTTAGACTATGGAGCAGCAACCGCTCACTTGAATGTCCTAACATACAACGCTTCCACTTGAATGTCCTAACTTCATTTGCATGGAATTGTAGATTGTAACATCTGCACCTCTAGCATTTAACTTTTACATTTGCAATCCTGTCCGATGCTTCATGTTCTGTGATCCAATATAATATGCACATAATTTTAGTGATAATATTAATTAATGATCAGCCGAGGAAGTTTAGGTTTATCAGTCCATTGAAAGTTTTCCTAGAATTGGTACACTATAGTTCCCAAGATTTATTTTTCACTCTTTTTAAAATTTTATAAGTGTAGAAAACATCATCGGATATAAAATTTCAGTCCCAATATTGTGTTAGCCAACATGCAATGCAAATAATGTGTTAATTTCCAGCCGTTATTGCAACACCTTTGTTATATGTAACTAATATGTAAATGTGTTTAAGGTTTCTTTCTGTGGGTACAATATATTTAAAGTCATCTGGTTACGTGAAATCTGTTGTACCTATAAGTAACGTTGTTTTTACCTGTTGGCAGTAGCTACTGTATAAAAGAAAGTTGAACATGGCGAATCTAATAATGAATCGCGTTTAGTCAAGCCTAATAAATTACAAGTATTACGAATATTACGTAACACAGTAAGTACAGCAACTTGCAAGGATAATTGAGTTTGAGGAATTTACATGTAGCTAGTAGCTACTATTTCATTAATAGCTGTTGATCCCTCGATTAGGCATATTTATTTATTTGCAATAGTGGATGCCGGTTTGTATTTAATGTGTTAATCTATAATCTATAGTTACGATTACGTTTGCTTTAATTATTATAACGATCAGGATTTAGTAACTATACTAACAATACGAGTAATATAAGAATGTAGTTAGTTAACACGTAATGTTTAAGTACATGTTTGAGATATCATCTTAAACATACTGTTATACCCGTTTACCTAAACTCTCTTAATTATGATTCTACTAAAAGATGCTAAAGTTTTTTCTCTGCATTTATATCCATCAGTAATATAAATTAGTGTATTCTCGGTTATGAATGACTAATGATATTGTCAATTTTATATCGTTGGTATATTCCAAAATTCAAAAATTATAATTGTTTTTATTTATTATATCTATTATTCGTTATGTGCTATATCGATCTTATCTTATTCTCTTTTTATTTTCTAATTACCAACACTTCTGGTCTTTAACCAGCAACTCTACATTGACTTTTTCTAAAAGGTGTGACAGCCAAGGGTAGAGTTCACCAACCATGAAGGCCTAACGAGCTAACCGATTTAAAAAATCTACCAAGAAAAAACGCCCTTCTGGTATGAACTGTAAGACCGACTGATGATGAAATAAACACTTGATTATGGTAGGTACATTAGATTTTTCCACAGGAAAATTTATTCTTTACAAATTAACAACTTACACGTAACCAAACAAACAAAGTGCACACGTATGCAATAAATTATTTAGTTTTCACATAAACGTTTTCATCACATAAATAGGAAATCGCACAGAATATGTAATGTAACAATAAGCAATAAAGTTACCTACTCTATTCGACAAAGCAGTAAGCATAATATAAGTTGATATTTACACTTCATAACGTAACGTATTAGGTACTGCTTGCATATGGTTAACGAAATATTTACGAGTCTTTTTCAGAAGAGTTCTGGCTGCATAATTTCACTTAGTTCAAAAGCTACTCTTTCACTCGGTCGGTATCGGAGCGTACGGGGCCTAAAACTTTTTACTACCGAATTTAGAGGTCCTCCCGCTGCTCACATACGTAATTAACATGTACACTGTCAGTCAGAGTTCTTGCTTTGTATAATTTCTGTAGATCAGCGTTCACTATAGATAGGCAAATCCGATCCGGACGTCGGAACAATATCTGCCGATGACGTCATCCGCAGTGAAACTTGTTGCCAAACATGCATTGTCCTAGATCTACGATAACGATTGGCAGTCATTTTCAGGAGTCAGTTCTCGGTATAACATCATCACTTCAAGAGCTACACAGGTTTTCACTTTCCGTCTGCGATCAGCGCGGATGGGCGTGCCGGGGCTGGGGACGGCCTTGTCGACCACCGCGATTATATACTTTCCCTGTTTTTATGGGAATCTTGCAGGGACAATGATATAATAATGTGAAAGTTTAGGTCCATTATTTTTAACTCTTGTTTTGTTTTCTGGTTTACCATGTTATTAGGAATCGTTAAAAAGTATCAACTTGGCAATTGACTTAAATTGGCGACAGTATAACAGTTAATTTGATCTCCATTATCACACAATTATCCGTTATATTTTCTGCAATAGAAGCGATACTTAATATAAAGGCACAAGACAAGAATACAATACAAAATCTCTAAACAAAATTGACAGGTCTAAATACTATCTTTTTCACTATGTTCCCTGCTGAAAAGTATAGCACTAAATACTTTATACTTAATTAAATTGCGTACAATAGAAACAGACATTTCACAGAATGTAAATATCGGCCATTTGAATGACCTACATGATTTACAAGTCAAGTACCTACAAGATTTATGAGTGTCGTCAGGGATTACGAAAAGCAAGAATACCAACAGAAATTATCGTATCTCGTATACAATCGCATGTGGGTGTGGATTCTGCAAGTACTTTCAAGAAAAGCTGAAGGTTAGCGATAAGTTTACACCTAAGCATCGGCCTCAAGTCAAAGTGGGCGGATACAAATCAGTGTTAACATTGACACACATGCTAAGTTATCACAACGACATTCTATCCACTAAGTTAAAGTGGGTACAAGCATAAATACAATTTAAATTGCGATAAAGAATCTCAACCTAAACTAATTATTCGGCATAATTAACCAAAAGCGTGAGCGCACAGACTATCAATGTAATTTACGATTAATATGAAGTTTAATTACACTCATTATTCTGCTTGCTTGAATTTTAAAGAGTAAGTTATCAAAACACAGGATTTCCGAAACTAATTCCGTTTCCAATGCCATTTAACATACTCTAGCTGTAACAAGTTTTCGTTTTTGATGGAAATTTTACTTTAGGTTTGCAACCATTATTAATGTGACTGGAAGATTGGTATCTGAGCTAAAAATGAAGAAATGTGCTTCAGGATTTTCGGAAATTTCTACTAATAACTAAAGAATACTTTTTTTTAACTATATTCTTCTTCAAATGCCGCCTCCTCTACGGAGTTAGGGCTATTTTGATCTTTGATGCAGCCGCTCGGAACAATGATCGTGTGCTCATCCCGTACCACTCGCAGAGAGTCTTGAGCCAGGAAGTACGTCGTCTGCCAGGTTTTCGGTGGCCCTGGATCTTGCCCTGTATTATTTGTTGCAATAATCGGTACTTCTTGTGACGCATGATGTGCCCAAGATATTGCAGCTTCCTACATTTGATTGCAGTGAGAACTTCCAACTCCTTGTTCATTCTCTGCAAGACCGTCTCAACTAACTTTTTTAACCTATCAACATACAATAATATAAATTGCTAATCAAGGTGATGCTAGTAGACTATAGATATGGGATTACAATTTACTAAAGAAAGTCCTATCCTATTAAATTTATTTTTAGTAAGTTCCGTTCTATTATCTAAATGTATTTCAGGATTTTTGGAAATACCATCCCAAAGTGGGTTAAATAAAAAAAGGAAATTTCGTATGAAGGTCCGTCATTTTTCATGTAATTTTTTCCAAGTTATGTGAACTATGAAAATTGGACTTTGGGGTTTCAGAAAACCTTAATTGACGAGGACGGTGTCGTGGGCATCACCTAGTGTTTATATATTTACGTAGGCACAATTCACAAATTATTACGCATCAAGTCATAGAAGCCACAAGGTACAGTTATTCAGGTTGTTGCCGCTTGTCCTTATCCACTAGCACACTGTGAGCATAAAATAACTTGCACATGCAGGTTTTACGAAATGGCGTAAAAGCTCTATTATTTATTTACACAACACAAACATCTGCCATGACTTGAAATTCAAAATAACTTAAAGCGTAATGGCATTCGATTATGCATTTTAAACAAGACACCAGTCAGACAAGTCTGCACGCAAACTTAACGCACAAGGTCAAAGCATTTACTACTAAAAGCTTTGACTTTGAATATAGGGATAATACATGTAAAGCATAATATCATTTAACACATGAATATTAATATTATATAGACAGAAACAAGAGCAAGTATTTGCTGATGCCAAACTTTCACTAGTATATTTCAAAACATTTTACTATTTTTAAAATTATTTAAACGCATATGATTTTAGAAGATTTCACATGAGATTAAGTATTTCATTATTTTGCAAATGAAAGTGGAACCTCATTCATTTGAATGTCTCTTAATATAGCTTTCAGATTTAAGCGGTTGATATTATTTATTTAAATAAAAAGCATTAACTGCATTCGAAGACGTGTAGAGTAATGAATGCAAATCAAGCACACAAAAGAAAGCCAAACAAGTAAAAATAATTGCAGTTGAGAACACCGATTCTGCTATTGTACTAGTCGAGTGAACGGCACACAGAGAAATTCGACAATGTTGTTAGTAAGAAAGTTTATTTTGATTTGTCGTATGAAGCATAAAACAAACCATTCCTTGCAGTTAAGACTCGTTTAAAGACTTATATCAAACGCATTTGAGAAATTTTGTGATACCTTTTTTTTGTTGTCAAAAGTTGTTTTAGAACAGAAGTTGCCTGAAGTTGTTTTTACTGCTTTAATTGGACGTAAGACATAATGTAAATCTTGTTTTGCTTCTTGTAGATGTAATTTTGCATCTGGTGAATGAAGAAAGCGCCTCGAAAACCCGCTTGTGTCCGCCGTATAAGCTAGTATATGTATGTAAATACGGAGATCATCTTGTTAGCTGCAGACAAAAGAATGGCCGGATGGTCTTAGATGTCTATATTCCATATGTTTGTCTATATGATTGACTACCAATTTCCGCAACTCGTTTGTTAAATTATTAGTTTGAATTAGTTTTTTTGTAAGAAAATGTTAAATTAACAACAAAATGTATTTTAATGATCTGGGCCCCGATTGCCAGTTTTCGAGTTTAAAATGTCACTCAGTTACGTGAATGAATCCGCAAGAAATCCGCCGAATTTGTACAGAGATGTCAAATCACGGGGTTTGCATGTCCAGTCCGTGTTTATGTGTAAAATATTAGATTAACGGCAGCGTTGTTAACAAATGTCACGTCTTTGTTAACATGAGCATTGACATTACTGCTCGGTTTAGACTTTAGAGGATCTCTGGAGACGGATTTCATAAAAATCGATTGTCACATTTAGTAACAGAGGATTTTAATAAAATATGTCTGTCTTGAAAGATATATATTTATGGCATCATGCCTTGTCTACACGAAATGTAAAAATTCATTTCATTAGCTTTGATGAACGAGCTTCAGTCACGGAAGGAACTACCTACAGCATAACTATAATTACCTATCGATCTATCAGGGTCCTCCTCAACTATCCAGACGGCTTTCAAAGCTGACACAACACCAAATTCAACACATTTTGCATTGGCAGTAATTACTGAAAATTGTCGTATTACACATCGTATACGCTATTCAGCCGGAGCGGTACCACTGTAGTCATGCTCTGTTGTACTCGATATCAGTTCCATGTTGTTTGTCCAAACCTCATAGTGCCTCAGAATAATACAACTAAACCGAGGCAACCAGCTATTAGTTACGCAATGATTTGTGGGAGTGTCCTTGAATCAGCTACGTTAAACTTACGTTTTAATTTTACTTTTTGTTGTACTACGCAGATTTGTCTAGAGTAGATAATATACAGGGTGGAAGCAAAAAGTGTGTGTAAGCGATTAATATTTTCTCAATACAAAAAACATTGAATTTGTATTGCTACATCGCAAGGTGGAAAAAGGCCATATTAAAATAAAATATTCAACTTTTAATTTAGTACGCATTTTATTGCTTTCATTGCTTCACGGATTTTCCAAAAAAAGTGCATCTCTTCTCTTGTTATTTTAAGCATGTCACTTTTATTTTTTTAAATATTTTACATCATTTAGTTCGTCAGATCACGGAGTTTATGTTCTCGTTTCAAGTGTCAATCATCATTTCAAATTAAAATATCGAGTGATTGCGTTAATTTTAACCATTAATTTTTTTTTCGATTTTTATGTTTTTATCAGGCGACATAGGTTTTAAATATTTCTTACTAGCTTCTGCCCGCGGCTTCGCCCGCGTGAATTTCGGTTTTTCACAAATCCCGAGGGAATCGTAGATTTCCGGTTCCCGTTTCCGCTCCCTTTTCCAACCTTTATACCTACTTTCAAGGAAGTTTGCTATAGTAAACCTATAGCTGTAGCTACAGATTTCGATTTTTTTCAAAATCTCGCGGGAACTGTGGATTTTTCCAGAATAAAAAGTAGCCTGTGTCAATCCAGGGTATAATCTATTTCCATTCAAAATTTCAGCCAAATCCATCCAGTAGTTTTTGCGTGATTGAGTAACAAACATCCAAACATCCAAACATCCACACTTTCACATTTATAATATTAGTAGGAAGTAGGATATCGTGAAAATAATCGCATGAGCAAAAACCTCTCCACCCTGTATATCGACAGCGATAGTTACAATGCGGTTGTATCTACCTGATATCCAACTGAGACCTCGTAATTAATCTTATATGACTCGTATTACAAAGGACATCATTACCTACTATGTAAATATAATATGTTTATGTACCTTCCTACTAGAGCCTACCATTAAACGTAGTAAATTTTTGGGCGAGATAAAATTTCATGGTGTGGACCTTGAACTACAACGATCCTGATTTTTTAACAAATACGTGCGAAGCCGTGAAGGAACCGTAAAATTAAATTACTTATATATCGTTTAAAGAATAAACTATGATAAATTTAACAAAAAAAAAACTATTTTATAAAAAAAAACTAAACTAATAACTTACACTAATTTCATTTCATTGTATCTCATAGCGAATTAAATTCGAAGCCTAAACAGAGATCTAGAATTGTATTATGATTCCTTAAAACTGTCAACGTCTATTAGTCCCAGCTTAAATCATTGTAATCCTAGGTTAGGATGCCAAATTGCGCTAGCTGAATAAGGTTTTCCGCTACATAGATAGACCAACTCACTTAGAATTATGAAACAAGTTACCAATAAGAATCTAATGATCGGTATTAGTTATATTACTTCGGTTTCTAATATCAAAACCCGTAAGAGAATACGTGCGAACTGTATTTACCGAGTCACATGACGAAAAGCAATTCTACTTCACTTTAAACTTTCGCAACACAATCTGACAATCGATTGTGTAAATGCGATAATGACACCGCGAGAACATTTTATGACACAATAATATCATAGTCTACTCGAAATTGCGAAGTGATAACCGAATTTATAAGACACTCCGGCAATTCTATACTTACATTGCCGGTACACCGTCATGATCATCATCATGATCAACCCATTACCGGCTCACTACAGAGCACGGGTCTCCTCTCAGAGTGAGAAGGGTTTTGGCCATAGTCTACCACGCTGGCCAAGCGGATTGGCAGACTTCACACACCTTTGAGAACGTTATGGAGAACTCTCAGGCATGCAGGTTTCCTCACGATGTTTTCCTTCACCGTTAAAGCAAGTGATATTTAAATACTTAAAACGCACATAACTCTGAAAAGTTAGAGGTGCGTGCCCCGGGATCGAACCCACGACCTCCGATTAGAAGTCGGTCGTCCTAACCACTAGGCTATCACAGCTTCTACATAGCACGGTACACCGTACTATGTATTAAAGTAGGTACCATTTACACTTTCATACTAATTTTCTGCTTGTCACCTTTGCATGCCTGAATTGCTGATTCGATTTCGACAAAATTTCGCAAGGAGATGCATCCTGAGGAACAGGATACAGGCCACCGTTTGTTCCAAAAAAATAGAAAATGTTTTCATGCCGGAAAAGCTGCTTTCACGGACGAGGCTAGTATAGGACAAGGAGCTGAAAACCTTGGCACACAGATATATTGTATGCTGTAAATGCCATGGACATGATATTTGCATCCCAGAAAAAACTGTTCCCTGTATGTTACAAAAGAAGTGTTGCAGCTCAATTTTTCAGAGTATGCTGTTCTTTACTTACTTTAACTACTCTTTTATTGAAGTTTTTCTATCCTTTATAATTATTGTAATAGCTGTAAGTATAAATTGTATCTATCTCATACAGTTTTGTGAATCTTTATACTAGGAAGAAAGAAAAGGAAGAAAAAAAAAGATATTTACTCTAGTCCTACGAGGTGACCTAATTAACTTTTGCTGTAGATTTCATTAAGACCGTTAGCAACTTTGTTCGTTATAAGTTATAATTAACTGCTTCTTCAACATGAACCAAGTTCTAATAGTTTTCATCGTCTTTTAATAATATACTAACGAAAAAAAGGTCCGTGTCTGCATATGCAGTGCTCAGACAAGCCGTCAAGCGCTTACGAGCACGAAGAACCCAATATTATGTATTTACAAACTTTGTTATTAAATAAAATAAAAATAAAATAAATATAATATCAAGTTTTATATAGGTATATCAAAAAGATCCCTGAGAAATATTATGAATAAATTTATTTTCTACCGCGATCCGTTCGTTGACCTTGAAAACGTACAATCTTTTATCATTTGGTTTTATTATTATAGCTGAGTTTGCGCGGGAGCCGAGCCGGTTGCGGTACAAAATCACCGCAACCATTTTCTCTAATTTCTCCAAGCGATATTGACAAGAAATGGCACAGCCGGTGACACGTTACCATTTTTACCGCTAGCCGCCGCCGTGATTCTGTTTGCATTCACTTAATGGCATCGAGTTAAAGTAGATTCGATGTTCTCAAATGTGGAATGACGCACCGAGAAGATATGAACATTATAACAATTATTCTACTTAACTTTAAGTGAAACAACTGTATAAAATACATTAGTTCTTATAAATAGTCGTAATCGCCTGCGAACAGTTATCTCCATAATTAATGAAAGCAATATGAATGACGCATAATATTAAACTAAAGAATCAAGTACATTAGTACATCATGATCAACCCATTACCGGCTCACTACAGAGCACGGGTCTCCTCTCAGAGTGAGAAGGGTTTTGGCCATAGTCTACCACGCCGGCCAAGCGGATTGGCAGACTTCACACACCTTTGAGAACGTTATGGAGAACTCTCAGGCATGTGCAGGTTTCCTCACGATGTTTTCCTTCACCGTTAAAGCAAGTGTTATTTAACTACTTAAAACGCACATAACTCCGAAAAGTTAGAGATGCGTGCCCCGGGATCGAACCCACGACCTCCGATTAGAAGTCGGTCGTCCTAACCACTAGGCTATCACAGCTTTTTATATAACATATTAATATTATTATTCCTTTAGGTCGTACCTACGTCGGTCGTCGAATCAATGCATCGTCTGCATCGTCGACGTCGTGAACTATTAAGTATGTGGTGGGAATGGGATATCGATAATTTCACTTTCTCTGAATATGTCGAAGGTGAAAAAACTCGATTTATCAATCGATAAAGAGCAGATCATCGCCGGAGGGACGCGATACATAAATTTTAATTTGACATGTGCATGACACGGAGGCTGGACAATTTATTGAATGTAATCGGCGCACGGCGAAATGGAACCGGAAGATTGAGAAATCGACTTTCTTAGCCGAGCCCGGATATAGATCGTCTGTAATTTACAAATAATACTAGTACTACATACATACAGTACTACTACACTTTAACAAGAGCTACGCAATATGTTCGTGTCTCCTAATGTTAAACGAGAACATTTACTCGTTTTGCTTTTATCAAAATTTAGGACTTCGTAAGTTTAGGTACTTTCTTTTACCAGAAACGTACTCATTTTACTACTAAACAAATCAACATCCATGCCTAGACGGATATAATATTATTCACCGAATTTGCGTTCATAATAGTAGTTTATGAAACGGTTGCATAATAGAGGTTATTAAAACATGAGTGTGAGTTTAAAAAACGAGCCGCAGGTGAGTTTTTTAATAGTATCACACGAGTGTTTTAATACCTAATTATGTAGAGTTTCATGCACTACTTTATCTAAACTCATATCTTAAAATCCAAACCATAAAATCTTGGTAATATTTGTCGTGAGTTTTCCTTGATTTTGCTGGCAGAAGATTGTTGGTCGGTGGTCAGGTGGAGTTAAATTCTCTTCAGTATCACTGCTAGACATTTTTCCGCACAATAAAAACCACGTCTTGTAAAGTTTTGAGTAACAAAAACAACAAATAAAGAATTTAAATAATATAACTAGCGTATGGCGCCAAAATTCAGTTGTTAAAAAATGTGCGTGCAGACTGCAGTGTCAGGTGATGTCTATTGTCTATGGTCAATTATGGTAGCGCCACACTTTGGCCGCCGCGCCGTCACGTCTAAATAAAAATCCAGGAAGAAAATATGCTCTATATTAATTCGTATAATATCTAAAATTATAGTAGGTAATGCAATAGCACACAAATAGCCATAGACAATACAATACGTCTCACGTAAACGGCCAAAGAGGTCACGCGAATTTCCCGCCATGGCTCAAAAATCTAGAACCCAGAGTCGTGACTCGACCAGACCTGTACTATAATGGAGAAAAAATTATTTTATAACATTATTTTGCAAGAATCCTAACAAAAAAGTGTTATATCTAATGATTTTTTTTTAATATTATAGATGTATGTGAATAAAGTACGCCACTATATGATACATTTTGATTTCTTAATTAGGATTTTAAGATATGAGAGTAGATAAAATATAAAAATAAACTCAATTTTAATGTTATACTTTACGAATCGAGTCGTGCCGTGACTGAATAATATTCACTCGTGTGTAAAGCAGTTTATACTTCCTGTACGATTTTAGCTTCATCTTGTATAACATGCAAATTTAATGAAGACGATGATGATAATGATCTGAAGTTGCGAAAGTTTAAATATCAAATGTTTGAACCATGTTAAGTATGGCAAATTTAGATATATCTCTAACTTTCAGAAAAAACTCATTGCAAAAAACGATTTACATAATGTAGTAATGAAATAAGATTTAGCTTGTGATAAATGAAGATATTTACTTAAATACTTTTGTAGCATTCATCAAATAACTGAATCTCTATATTATGAAAGCATGACGAAA
This sequence comes from Melanargia galathea, assembly GCA_920104075.1. Lineage (NCBI taxonomy): Eukaryota > Metazoa > Arthropoda > Insecta > Lepidoptera > Nymphalidae > Melanargia > Melanargia galathea. The sequence continues at coordinate 5,966,570 of OV049867.1, forward strand.
ATACCTCACAACTCTGATAGTTCAGAGAGAGAAAAATCTACAGCGGAAAATCTGAAATGCAGAAGGGAATTTCCGTACTCGAAAATTGTCCTTGGCATTTCGTGATATAGCGAGTCCCTAATAACATTTCAATATGTTAGGTATATTGTGTTGCGATGTCACCTTTTCTTATGAAAAAATTACTGACCAGACTAATTCTAATAATTAAGCGCTACGCTTAGTTATGATTCACAAGCAAAAGTTCGTAAACTAAAACCCGACTACGCTTAATAAAATTTAATAATAATTTAGTGTGCAGAAAGCGCGGGGCAAGCAGCTAGTGGCGCCATCTGTTATGTATATCCGTTAGTCGGGTAAAAATAAAAATACCTACCTAGTCAATACCACAATAGGTTAGTTTCGTTGTTTCTAGAACAGTAAGAAAACCGTAAAAGTATTGAAAGACAATTTATTATCTAATCCGAAATAAAAGTTATTGCAGATATAAATTTTATTGTGCATTTACCTAACTGTAGTTTGAGAAATCAATGCAGTGGTTATGTAGTTTTCGCATTGCTATCTTAGTTAGGTAGGTACAGATTTACATTTTGATGTGATAACGTCATAAATCGATGAACGCCGCGGCCACCGCACGCACGAGAAAAATTTGACGGCTTTGCGATCTATATATCTCTTTGTTTTCTTATGACGTTATCACGTAAAATTATCCCGAGTCCCGACCGACTTTACAGACAACCAATTTTTTTTATCTAATAGTAAGTTTTTAATTGCTACACTATCGGTATACTAATTACATGTAAAAAAAGTCATAACAGGCAGTTATCATTGCGTGACAATAAAGGGTTGGTGATGATAATAGGCTGTATGTAAGGCGTGTTCGTGCAAAACATGCCGAGGGCGATTTCATAGCTTGATGTTATATAGGTTAATGCCTTGTCATTCATTCTGTTTCATAAATGTAATTGCTTTCACCGCGGCATGAGTGTTTGTGTTTTCATCCAACATTTTTTGCTGAATTTTAGGATCTAAGTGTAAAGACTGATACATTAATACAGTTAATTTGCGGAAAAAAGGATATAGTTTTCACTTTCGAAGAGAATTCACTTGCCACTTTTACCAGTAAGAGTAGTTCTCAACGTTAATAGTGTAGCTGCGCTCTGGCAGGATGTATGGCAAGTTAAAGAACCATTAATATCGATAAAGTTATATGAGCTTGCAAAACTTGTAGCTACACCGCTTTCCAACTGAGAGTGGTTAAATATTCCCACTTAAGATAATTAGTTATTGTAAAATTAGATATGGTTCCAAATATGACACTATTACTTAATTGTGTCGACAGATACTCTTATTTGAACACGAGTTGATCCGTAATATTATCTCAATATCTTTTAGCCTAAAGACTAAGAAATTTTACTTTTCTACATGCAATTTCACAACTTAACGGTACCGCTTTAAAAACTGAGTTGTTCTATAAATAAACGATTCCATGTCTACAAAAACTGGGCGCGACAACCTTGCAACGAATGAAACCTAGACTTACTAGACCAACCGATATCACATTAGAAACCGCTTGAGGACCGCATCACCACACCTCGGTGGATATTGGTTACAGCAAGTTCAAGTAACAGACTGAGGCAAACTGGGAGATTCGAGATTGTGGATAAAATAAACGTACTAGTTTAGATCTAAGATTGATGAGACACTTACTGTTTGGACCGTTACAAAAAGTGCAAGTAATCTGATATACCTACCTATACTTGTATACTTGTTTGATTTAAATAGATCTTAGATCTGTAATAATAAGGCCGCTATCCCACTGGCGTTTTGCGAGCGTTCGCGTTTCACCAACGTCTGCGCAGCGACAACGTCGCGTTGACGTGACGTTAACGTTGAGAGTCTCAAATAGTAGGAGAGCTCAAGAGAGGATTTTTGGATTTACTCGAGCGCATCAGATTAAGATAAGAGAGGCGAGGCATCTTGTATCCTGCTGAGTACCCTCTACCATATATAAGCCCTTTAAATAGAGCCGCGCGCAAAATAAAAAAATGATGGACAGAAATACTCAGAAACGCCAGATTAAGATATGGTGGGTTAATTACGAGCTAAAAAAAGTATATTTAAAAAATCAGACTATTTGAACGTAACGTACGAGAATGGGAGCGTTACAAAATTGCAAAAAGCAAAAAAAAAACATTATCTTGACCTTCTCGAATCTCGAAGGTGGTTGAATTGTTTTCTATTTTGAAGGAAATGATGCAAAAATAACAAAAAAAATATAATCAGCCGATTTCCACAAGCTGAAGTTATAAAAATCATCTATTGAAGATGAGAGCGTGCAGCTAGAAGCTTTCCCCACCACTGAAATGGAAAATCTTATATAACATTTTATTCTTATCAACTAATCTATAAAATCTACTAGGTCCCGACGACGCTAGAGTAAATCCACATTTAGGATCCTCGGCTCCCCTACTATAATTCGCAACGTCGCAACTTCAACGCGACGTTAACGTCGCGACAACGCTTCGCAGACGTTGGAGAAACGCCAACGCTCGCAAAACGCCAGTGGGATAGGGGCCTAAAAGAAGAAAACAGTGAAGATCAAGACTTACGAGTAGGTACAAAGGCATGTCCAGGAAAAAATATATTACGTAAACAACAGGATTTCTTTACGATTTACGATTTTAAGGGCCTGTTTCACCACATTCTGATAAGTGTCGGATAGCTATCTACAACTTTTGTCTTTGTCACTTGACATACAGTAAGAAAGTGACAAAACTTACGTTTAGGTTATCCAACACTTATCAGACGGTAGTGAAACAGGCCGTAAATGAAGTAATTTCTCCTTTCTATATGACAACTGGATAGTTTGATTAAATCAATAGTAGGTATGCTAATTTACAGAAAACTGAATAACAGTCGAATAACAGTCAATAAGTTCTGTTATGTAGGTAAAAAGACACATTTGCGTAGCTGAAATTTGCAACAGATTAGCTGGGTAGGTACCTACTTAGGATAATTACCGAGGATTGCACAGGCCGCAATCCTAAAATGACTTTACTCTTGCGTTACTATCACGGCAAAAAAACCAAGGCGCGTCGACGATTCGTCGCAGAAAAAGTGGGTCACCGCTTTAACAGCAGACGGTAACAAAATTTTACTTACAATGAATAATGGAAATATATAAATAATACGGATTATGAAAGAACAAAGATGCTTGTTCATATTAATATAGCAGGAAGAAGTTGAATATTGAGATAATTCATTGCCTCATGCGTAAAAGGAAACATTCATAAACATAAAACACTGAACATAAAATATGATATTGCAATTTGTAATAAATTCATCACACAGGGGACCAATACAAAAGTTTCATCTGTTAAAAATATATCTTAAAAATTGAGATCAGTAAAAGCAATCTTCAAAAATGCCCGAGTCATCACGTCAGTTTGAGTTAATTCATCTGTTAGAGCGAAGACGAAAACAATATCATCTAGTAGCGCATCGGATGCGATAAGATCTCTTGATTGAGATAATGCATTGGCGAGTTGCGCAACACCCCCATAACGCATTATTATCGGACATGCACCAGTTCATTAGTCCTAACTTATAAGGTGTTACATCATTATTAAATTCTTGATATTGTGTTTAAACGGAAGATAAAAAGTGAGTGAGACTGATATGAACTTTAAAGGCTGTTAATGGTGACTGTTGATGGTGACTTTGATTTATATTTTAAATTCAAGATTGGTCGGTTTGTTTATTTCACTTATTTGCTTTTGAAAAAAATATTGCGAGAACTATTAGAAATTACTAATGTAACTTCTCGATAACTTATTGATTCAAAAGTCAACAATGATAAGCAAAATCAGACGTTATACTAAAATCTAATAAAACAAAATATATAAGGTTTAGAACAGTTTTAAAACATCAAAATAAATAAAAATCAACTGAAAGGACTCCGAAGAAGAAATAAAGAAACAACTTTACATAGGTCGGTTAGGTCCGCTAAGTGGACTTCATAGTATAAAGTTTTTTTAAAACAAGAAAATCTCACGGTCACAAAAGCATATGCCTAGATAGTCATGGTACTCTTTGATTAGCCGGCCAAATAAAAAGTCTTCATACCATTATATTTAAATGCTCACTTAGTCAAGACAAAAAAAAACATCTTTTGATGGCGATCAACAATGTGCTGTGATTATGCCTTTGCATATCGTTAATAAGACAATTGCGTGACTTCCTTCTATCTATCGCATTATAGCTATTATTATAAAAATATTTATAGTTAGTTAGTTTACAACTGGTGTCTATACAATACCTGTTTATTTTTGTAGTCACGTTTTTTTTTATTCTTTAAACGCCGCCTTTGAAAAATACTTATGCGTTGATGTAATCTGTAGGAGGAATATATCTGAAACCTACGAGCTTTCAAATTGAAGGTCGACGTTGAACCCGATTGCCTAAAACAGAGGCCGTATTTCGCGATATAAGGTTCGATGACATAATCGGCTACAAAATCTGGCAGGCAAATTCTCATTCCGCAAAGCTGTTATAACTTGAATTACGCCTGCCGCATTGTACGTGACCATTTTTTTTTGAAGTTAGAATGGATATAGTAAGCTATCCTTAAAAGATCGATATAATTAACCCCCGACGCAAAAACGACGGCGTGTTATAAGATTGACGTGTCTGTGTGTGTGTGTGTGTGTCTGTCTGTTCCCCCGAAAATTGAATTAGTCGAGTGTTGTTAGCTATGTTTGATGAAAATCGATCCAAGATGGCCGCCGCTACAAAATGGCGGATAACATATTTTTTCGCAACTCCCTTAATATGGATATCAAATAAAAGTTCTTGACTAGTGGAATAACACTATGCAAATCCAAGATGGCCGCCGCTACAAAATGGCAAATGTCGGGGGTTTTTTAAATTTTAATTTATACTTGTATAGCATCACGGACTTGTCCACTTGTCCAAGGGTACCATATTTCCATTTTCGATGAAAGCGGCTTGACTTTTTCAGACATTTTCTATCGCAATTTACACAAAACCTTAACAAATTATACACCCTAAACCTTCCTCATGAATCACTCTATCTATTCATGAAAACCACATGAAAATCCGTTCAGTAGTTTTTTAATTTATCGCGAACAGACAGATAGACAGACGCGGCGGAGGACTTTGTTTTGTAATATTGTTATTTTTGTCGGTCATATGATCGTACTAGTTACCTACTTAGTACAAAATATTATATACTGAAACTGATGCATTACAGAGTAATATCAAATGAGTAGATATCCCTACAGAGGGGAAGCTTTTTAACAATATCGAAAATTTATACCTATTCATAGGGCTGTCACTTGTTGCATGTGAACTTAAACATACTGTTTATGCACATGCAATGTATGATGTACCTATGTACAATTGTTAGGCATTTTTGTCTAAACACAACACTAAAGACTATTTTATAAAATTTACACTATTTTACACATTCTCTAAACTCTCGCCAAGCACTTTATTCTCCGTATTAACACACTTCAGTTCGCTTCGTGCGCACGCGGTGTAAAGACGTGCATATTATTGCAACGAAATATCCACGACAGTGCGCGCGGCGCGGTGCGTAATTCCTATTTGTGCTTATCAATATCACTTCGTGATATTTTAACAATGGCAAAATGCGCAAAATGCAACAAAGTAGTAACCAAAAGAAGTCCAGGAATTCAGTGCGGACGGTGTAATAAATGGATGCATGGGGAATGTGTTGCTTTGACCCACGAGCAACTGACCACATTACATTCCACAGAAGCTGATTGGAAGTGTCGTGGATGCATCGGATCTTCGAAGCAAAAAAGAATTTCCGTGATTCTACCGGATCCAGAGGAGGAAGACATCACGGACACGGATTCTATAACAGCCGGCGTGAGCCTCGACTCCAACAGTCAGAAAATATTGGCCTCTGTACTGTCGACGATACGGCATGAAATACGCGATACAATACAAGAAGAACTCAAAAGAACCCTACAATTTTATTCCGATAAAATTGACGACTTCCAACTAAAAATAGATAACTATGAACAAAAGATTACAATGATTGAGAATCAGTGTAAAGACCTAAATAACAAGTACACAAACATGAAAAACAATCTCGAATCTCTGCAACTTAAAATGAATACCTACGAACAACAAAAAATAGAAAATATATTAGAAATAGGAGGAATAACAAAAGAAGAAAATGAAAATTTACCTGAAATAGTTAAGAAAATTGGATGTTCATTAAATCAAGACGATAAAGACATCATAAAGATATATAGGAAAGAAAGTAAAGGGTCAGCATCCCAGAAAAGACACTCCTCGGTCGTGGTTCTAACACTCCGGGAGGGGTGCCGGGATCGATGGCTCGAGGCAGCCAAATCATGCACGATCACTCCACGAACAATTGGCAGGGAAGGAGAAGGCAGAATATACCTACGAGAAGCTCTCACGCCAGCTACTGCATACCTTCTATGGAAGACCAAGTCGGAACTCAAAGACACTAAACTGGTGCAGTTCGTATGGTGCAAACGCGGTAATATCCTAATTAGAAAGTCCGAGAAAGACAAGATTTTCTCAATTAGATCGGAAAGTGACGTCGAGAAGTGGGTAACGGCGATAAAAAATAAATAAAGCCGAGGTTTGTGTATCCGTTACTAACTTATACCTACTTTAAAATATAACTTTTGTGTTATCTCAAAAATGGACATTAACGAGTGTAACATATCGGAAGGAAATTATAACTCTTGGAACGAGTACATTAGTTCTCTTCCAAAACAAAAACAAGGACTTACTACATTAACTGTTAATATAAGATCTATGTTACTTAATTTTTCCTATCTAGAACATATAATTACTAGTAGCCAACGTTGTATAGATATTATTATATTATGTGAAGTTAACATTAAAGATTCAACTAAAAACCTATTTGAATTACCGGACTATATTATGTATGCGAGCTTGCGAAAAGATAGAAGAGGAGGTGGCGTCATTGTATATGTACATAAAAACCTAACATTTACGATGTTATCCTCACCTACCCGCTATTTTGAATCGGTGACCGGTTATATTCAGCTTAACAATAATTACAAAATAAACCTATGTGCTGTGTACCGACCGCCAGATACCTGCAAAAAAGGATTTATTTCAGAAATTTCGTCACATATTACTAGAATGACGAATACATCCGACTTACTTCTCGTAGGCGATATGAATATAGATATAAAAAAATTAAATAGTGCTAGCATGACCTACTTAAATGAAATGTCAGACTTAGGACTTAGTTGTGGTATCTCCCAATACACCAGAATGGAAACGAAAGGTCAGCGTATTACTCAAACATGCATAGACCACGTATTTACGCGTTTAGCCTCCGCTCTTCCAGTCTATACTGCAACTATAAATGATTCTATAGCCGACCATAACATCATAGCCTGTACGCTTATGTGTGCGTGCGCAACCGACGGGCAGCTGCAAGGTCACGGCCACTGCGCGATCGATAACTCAGATGCATCGCGATTTATTACGATACTTAATAACAAGAATATATCACAGCAACTAAGTCAGGTAGACTGGAGCGCAGCACTGTCACTTAACTGCCCGACTGAAATATACAATTTTATTTGCAAACAATTCAATACTGTTTACAATAACTGCTCGAGAGATGTAAAATTTAACTGTAATAAAAGGAGCAATTGTAAATGGGTAAACAAAAAAATGTTAAAAATGAGCATCCAAAAGAAAAAATTATATTTAATATGGCGGAAAAATCCTCAAAATATTGATAATAAAATTTTGTATAATAAATATAGAAATAAGACAAATAAATATATAAATTACCTAAAAAATAAATACATAAAAGATGAAGTTCGAAAATATTTTAAAGATTCTAAAAAATTGTGGAATTTAATTAATGAAATATGCGGCAAATTTAGGATATCAATAGATGAATTACTTCTAAAGTCTTTCAAGTTAGAAAAAATGGATCTGGCAAACAGCTTCGCTAAAGAGTTTAAGAATAATGTTGATTCAATAGCTGTAACATGTAACCAACCACTGTGCTGTACTTCAACAGCGTCTCAGGGGGTAGGGGTGTCAATGAGGCTAATGCGAGCGACGAACAATCAGGTCTCTAAAATAATTAAGAACATTAACGATAAGAAAAGTCCGGGGTATGACAAAATTAGAGCATCCGATTTAAAAAAGTTAAATAATAAAATAACACCGGTGATAACTCATTTAATAAATACCTGCATTGTCACTTCTTCCTACCCGGATGCTCTGAAGATTGGAATAATTAGGCCTATATATAAAAACGGGGACCACAAAAATTTTAATAATTATCGACCAATAACCATACTGTCATGTGTAGACAAGATAATTGAGAGGTACCTAGGCGATAATATAAAAAAATACCTACAAGAACATAACATTATTAACATAAAACAATTTGGTTTTCAGAAAAACCGAAGTACCTCACAGTTACTATGCCAGTTTACTAATGAAATCAACGAGTACATGAATGATAGAAAGCATGTACTCGTTGTTTTCATTGACTTCAGTAAAGCTTTTGACTTATTGGTATATGATAAGCTATATACAAGTATGATAAATTGTGGCATACAGGGACCCCTGCTGGAATGGTTTAAAGATTATCATAGAAATCGAGTAACTTGTGTTAAAATTGACGACATCATGAGTGACAAGACACAAACGACTAAAGGAACAGCACAGGGCTCGATACTCGGACCTACTGAATATCTACTGTACGTAAATGACATGTGCAACCTATTCCAGGAGGGATCCGTGTATCAATTCGCAGATGATACGTGTATTATTGTCGCTAACAAGGACCTGCGGGCAGCCGAGTGCATGATGCAAGCCAACTTTGACATCTTATGTAAATGGGCGCATGATATGGGCCTAGTAATTAATACAAAAAAAACGAAGGCGATGCATATTCAATCTGCGCACAATAAAACAGATTACATGGCATATATAGTTGCGCATGAGCACGATTGCCTGCATGGGAGGATAAAAAATTGCACCTGCTCACATATCAATATGGTTAGGGAACATATATATATTGGTTTAAAAATCGACTGTCGCTTTAATTGGCAACCTCACATAAACTATATATGTGGCAAGTTAAGAGCTATCCTAAGTAAATTTCATATACTTAAATATAAACTTCCTTACGAGACGCTGAGATTACTATACTTGGCACTGGCAGACTCAATTATTGGTTACGGCCTAAGTAGTTATGGCAGAACTTTCAAAACATATATTACACGCATATATAAACTACAATTAAAAATTCTTAAAACAATAGTACCGAGAAAAATTAAACTTACATATTCTGAAGACTATCACAAATTATTTACATATTGTAAAGTGCTGCCAGTGCAAAGTAAAGTAAAAATGGCAATACTTGGGGAGGAATTTAACAAAATACAACATTTGAAACGCAAAAAGCGAGCCAGTAACTTGCGCAAATTGCCAAATTATAAAAAATTTATGTTACCAAAAACCAATAATTTTTACGGAAAAAGGCATTACAAATATATATTACCAAAATTACTTGAAGATCTCCCACCGCTCTTGCAGTGTGTGGGGGTTAAAAAACAGATTTTCTTAAGAAAGTGTAAGAGACATTTCTTGGGTAACAATGTACAGGACATTGATAACTAAGGAATGTCTCAGCTACTACTATTATTTATTGTATAGTACAGTGTATACTGTATAGTAAGTAATAAGGATATATTGTTTTTGTCAATGGTGTATTTAATGATAGTATAATTAGTAATAGATAGATAAATAGTATTATTAGTTTATTAAGCGAACTCGCCATCCTCACATAAACGAAAAGTTTTCTTGAGGATGACTAAAATTGTATTAAAAAACAAACATTGTATTATATTGATCAATAAAAGAAAAAAAAAAAAAAAAACTTATCGTTTGCCTCCCAACAGCCCAGCGGAGCGTCAGTGAACTGTTGCAACGCGTTGGTGAGAGAGCTCATGTGTACGTGAGCTGCGCTATGTATGTAGGTACCTACAACTATGTGTGTACCTTTCTACTTTGTATGAAGCTTCCTCTCTGTAGGGATATCTACTCATGTGGTAAAATGTTTCTCGGGTCGTGACGTAGTGCAAATGGCGTGACTAGGACATGCATGGTGCTGTGTAGAAATCAGATTTCGCCTTTTTGTGATAGAAACACGGAAAATAATAAAATACAGCAGGTAAGTACGTATAGGAAGCGCGACGCGGAATTGATGGGTGATTTCAACAAGAGATCCTAATCTAATTCGTAAAGCATGAAACTCTTCGTTTTAATACTTAATTAAGTAATATTCCCCAATTTTTACTAACCAGTATCTATTATCGTAGACGTAGGAACTTATTACTAGGAACTAGAACGTAGGGATTTATTTTGTTTAATTTATTTTCGGAGACATGATATTTGTTTCTAGATGGCCAGTGAATATGAAATTTTTTAGTTCCTGGAATGCTAAATTGAACTCGTCGAGGAGGTTTCGACGAAGGAGATTGCGTGAATAGTGTATCCCCGTCAATATAGACGATGCAGTGCTTGTGTGAAGAATATAATAGAATAGAAAAGTTTTTTATTCAAATAAACTTTTACAAGTGCTTTTGAATCGTCAATTGAATCTACCACTGGTTCGGAAGATTTATTCTCACCCGATGCAAGCCACTGTACCTACCAACTCTAGCAAGACAATTATCTAGATTCTAGATGAATTTATTATTTATTAGTGATGCCCGCGACTTGTTGGTTTTTTTTTTCTGAAAATCTTGTTGGATAAATCTTTCATTGCATTGCTGCTTTTGAAATTCAAATTCGGTTCAGCCATTTCGAAAAGAACCGTACAAACAGACATACGGACAAACAGACAAAAATAAAAAAACCTATGTTTGAGTTATATCAAATAATCATATTAGCCTGATAAGGAGCAGTTATTTCGAAATCACAGACACTTCCTATTTATTTGTATAGAACAAAAAACATTGGACAGAAAAGGCGTATTGTATGGTAATTTCATAATAAGTACTTAACAGTGCACATGGATTGAAATCAGAAGTCGTCAATTTGCGTTAGTAAGTAGAATGCGTGTATGAATCTAACGAATCTTGAGCAATATTATCTATCATTGTTTTATTGCCACAATTAACCTAGTAATATTAATGGACAAGCGGACGCCCGCGACTTCGTTCGCGTGGATGTATATTGGTTTTTAAAAATTCCGTAGGAATCATTTTGTTTTTCCTAAGCACCTTTGAGCTTAGCGAGTCATGCTAAAACTGTTAAAAGTTCACTGGCGGATGTTTTGGGTAAATCAAAATGTAAACATCCGCCAGTGAAAGTCCCATCAAAATAGATCCAGCTTTTTAGAGATTAGTCGATAATCTTTAAAGTATCTACTTTCTAACAAAAAAAGAATGAATGAAATCGGACCACGCGTTATTGAGTTACAGCTAAATACACGGTTTGACTTTCATCCCCTCTCCCTAGGGAACCTTGCTGAATTTCGGGATAAAAAGTATCCTATATGTTACTCAGTAGTATGAACTTAAATCATACCAAGTTTCGTTTCAATCCATTCAGTAGTTTTTGCGTGATGCGCGCACAAACACACAGACAAACAGACAAAAATTTCAAAAATAGCTTGTTTACGTTCTATTACTTATTCCTAACATCCCCTAGTTATTATTTTGCAAAAATCTTCTATGTACAGATACGGCAAGTCTACGATTTTATTATAATATTGTATAGATAGATTACACATAAGGCACCATCAGTACAACGTTAGTTTTGTCATCGTAAGTCTAGAAATTTTTATAATCACCTCATTATCCACTTTCTCTTCCTTAGTTCATAGAGAAAACTACAAGACCTTCGGTAGTTGATAGTTGAAAACATCCGAGTTTAAATTATAGAATTATTCGTTGGCGATTTAAAAGAGTATATTCTATCAAATAAATATTAAATCACTACATAATATAAAACAAAGTCGCTTTCTCTGTCCCTATATCCCTATGTCCCAATGTCCCTATGTCCCTATGTATGCTTAAATCTTTAAAACTACGCAACGGATTTAGATGCGGTTAGATAAGAGTGATTCAAGAGGAAGGTTTATAAGTAGAAAAATTGGACCCGGTAGGTGGCGCTAATAGCGGGCAGGACGACGTCTGCCGGGTCCGCCAGTAATATATAATTGTATTACATTTACATATAGGTATATCGGCGCAAATATTAAAATCGTTGATTCATATTTGATTTTTAGAAATACCCACAACGACGCAACATTATTTTTGTCGAAATGTTGACACCCCACCACCACGCAGGTATTTAAAAGCGGGGCCGCACAGTGGACGGGCATTCGTTTATGGACATTCAAAGTGACAACACGTTTTTTTGGTTAATTATTTGATTATTTGATTGTTTAAAATTTAGTTAATTCAAGTATTAATTCGAGGTTTAATTCAAGTGTTAATTTGGGTATTGAATCGGGTATTGAATCGAGTATTAATTCGAATGTTAAATTAGAGCATTAATTCGTGGTTTAATTCAAGAGTTAATTTGAGTATTGAGTCAAGTATTGAAATCTAGCATTGAATCGAGTATTAATTCGAATGTTAAATTAGAATATTAATTCGAGGTTTAATTCAAATGTTAATTAGAATATTGAATCGAGTATTAATACGAGTGTTAAATTAGAATGTTAATTCAAAGTTTAACTCGAGGTTTAATTCAAGTGTTAATTTGAGTATTAATACGAGTGTTAAATTAGAATGTTAATTCAAAGTTTAACTCGAGGTTTAATTCAAGTGTTAATTTGAGTATTAATTCGAGTGTTAAATTAGAATGTTAATTCGAAGTTTAATTCAAGTGTTAATTTGAGTATTGAATCGAGTATTAATTCGGGTGTTAAATTAGAATGTTAATTCGAAGTTTAATTCGAGGTTTAATTCAAGTGTTAATTCGAATATAACTTGAGTGTTAATTCGAGTGTTGATTCGATTGTTAATTCAAGTCTTAAATTAGTGTTTATTTATAATAAATATTTTATGAGTGACATCAACAGTGAGTTTTGATAAACCTTCGGTCTCCTGCTCTTACATCAGAAGGAAGGATGAATCAACGCCAAATGCCATCAGCGCCTCCTACAGAAAGATGCAATAGTATTTCCAGTTAATACTAATTTCAAGACGAAATATGTGAAATGATGGCGCAGATGTTTTAGAAAAATTGCAGTATTCCCTCCGAAATGATGAAGAAATTTCAGCCCGAAAAAGTTCGTGTTCGTTTTTCAGAGGTTTATTTTCCAAGTTAATAAAGGAATGAATATGAAGGAATGGGGTCAACCTTATATCATGAACTCAAGACAAAAGCAAACTAAAGGCACGATGTACGACTGAAAGCCGCTTACGTACTTAAAGGCAAAGCTCAATCATGGGTTGATGAATGTTTGCTTGCTCGGAACATCGACTTGGGCCGCGATAAGGGATGTGTAAACGTGTTTTGGGCGACTTAATGCCGAAAAGAAAATCGGCCTGCGTCGGGAAACCGCGTGTGTTTCAGGTATGGAGTTTGAATTTACAAGCAGAGGTGTTATGGTTGTTTGATGCCACGAGAAGAATGAATCAATAAACAGGGCGTATAGAAGTTATCTTTTCATACAATTAATGCAGATTTGGCAGAGTGGAAGGACATAGATGAACTGCAAGATGTTCATTCATGCTGATTCATTTGCTGAAGGTATCTCGAGTTCTGGAGTTGTGACTAGTAGACTAAAAGTTCAATTGGGAAACCCAGACAAAACAAATACCTAATAATGGGCCCTATGGGCTGACGCCGATTGTGCCCGAGAAGGTACAAAGGGATAGTTAGGGATCTGATGGATAAGAAAGTCGTTTAAAAATGTGGTTCATGTTTTGCAAAGCCCAATTATTATGATAGTGAAAAAGAAGGATGGCGAAGATAATCTTTGCATTGATTGTAGAGGATTGAATAAAAACACAGCGGAAGACTAATATCCTTTTCCGTTGATCTCTGATGAGCTTGATCGACGCGAAATGCTTTGTGTGCTTCACATGGCGGCTGGGTTTTATCGGGTCCCGATGTCTAATAGGTCCATGGAAAGAACATCATTTTGTTACACTTAACGGTCAATATGGGTGCTTGGCTATACCATTTGGACTGAGAAGCATTCTATCCGTTTACCAGAGAATGGTTGGCAAAAATCTTGGAGATCTCGAAGGCGGGGAAGCCTTTGTTTGCATGGGCAATGTGTTGATGCCTAATCGAACCTTAGCTGAGGGCTTCCAGGGACTAGAACGAGTTTCGGAATGTTTATTAAAGACGGGATTATCAATAACTAAAAGGAAGTGTTTTTCATTAAAACTTTCATACAATTATTATTTATTTATCTATTTATTTATTTATTACATACGAAAAAAAAAGGAACAAAAACAATTTGAATAATAACTTAGATTATGATACATAATAATTATTATTACAGTTGGATGTTGATGCCTAATTTAGGTTTCCTTGTGCTATAGGTATCATCAATCCTACTTAAACGTGAATAAAGTAATTTCTTACTACATTGTAATCTAAATTGTATTTAATGCCCTAGATTCCTGATGTGCGATGTTATTTTGAGGATTCAAAAAAAAAAAAAAAACTTTTTGACGTGAATGATTCTGCTTTATGATCTGGCCAAGTTGGATGCTAAAAGTGCTCTATTCGCATGATGTGAACGGAGGTGAATAGTAATAATAATAATAATACAAAAATCTTTATTTTCAGATAAAAATCTAATGTTACATAATAATGAAGTCTAACTAGTAAAGTTTGCCCCACCGTTCTATCAATGGGCGTCTCAAAAATATCACGATATTCGGCAGAACTCGGTGGAGAAGAAACAGTATGTTTTTATGACAAAAGATGCGTGTACGAAATTTTTAATTCTTCGATGTGCTGTTTGAAACGCCGGCAAGTGGTATTTCTGTCTGGAAAACCAAGGCGGTATTACGGTCGACGGCGATGGTGTATTTGCTTCCTATTGTGAGATATATTGTGGTGAATGTGATATTTAACTGCACCAATGTGCTGTTTATATTTGCGGAGATCAAGAAGGACAAATCGAGGGAGTCGTAAAGAGTGGTCTTAATATCATCCTCCTGAGCTGTTTAATGTTATTGGCGAGGAGATTAAGCTTGTCAACCCGAAAACAACAAAGGGATTTGTATTGGAAAGAATGGCCGAGCAGGCTGAGGGAGATGAGGTGCTTTATGATGGTGGAGAAACCAAGATTGAGGGATTTTTTAGATTTTTGAAGAGTGAATGTCTTACTAGGAGAAACACCAAGACTGGGAGCAGGGCTTGGCCCTAAATATAATGAACCGTGTGAGGTTTTACCAAGCAATAAATGTGAAATTCGCCGAAATAATCAGCGTGATCGTCGATAAAAGTTTGCCACAAACACCTGCGAAGTACACCAAGGTTTGGCATGCAAAGTAATGTGGCCGTATCGGCGATGAAGTCGGGGTAGTTACCCTGAGGTGCAATTTGAGAACGAGGATGTTGTTTGTAGTCGAGGGTACTGTCACATGTTCGCAAGATAAGTATTTTTATGTGTTTTGATTATCTAACTGTGTAACGTGAAAGCCAAAATGAGCGCTGAGGCTCTGAGGCTGTGGACCAAAATTAGCGCTGAGGCTATGAGGTTCTTGTACTAATAACTTTATGTGTAAGCCAAAATGAGCGCTGAGGCTCTGAGGCTGTGGACCAAAATTAGCGCTGAGGCTATGAGGTTCTTGTGATAACTACTTAATGTGTAAACGTGAAAGCTAAAATGAAATCTGAGATTGGACCAAAATTAGCGATGAGGCTATGAGGTTCTTGTTTGTGTATTAAATGTAGATAAAACATGGTACTCTGAGGCCGGACCAAAATTAGCGCCGAGGCTATGAGGTTCTTGTGCTAATGAGTAATTATTTGAGTTTAAACCAATTTGGGTGTTAAGTCTGACACGTTTGCACATTAACATGTGTGACGTTATTATTATACGCGTGTATTAACGTGTGCAATTCATGCGAATTGATAAAATTGCGTTTCTTTTATTTTTCAGCTAAAAAATCTGGTAAGGCGCAGAGACGCGCCTGTTATCAGTATGGCCGTATCGGCGCAAATATTAAAATCGTTGATTCATATTTGATTTTTAGAAATACCCACAACGACGCAACATTATTTTTGTCGAAATGTTGACACCCCACCACCACGCAGGTATTTAAAAGCGGGGCCGCACAGTGGACGGGCATTCGTTTATGGACATTCAAAGTGACAACACGTTTTTTTGGTTAATTATTTGATTATTTGATTGTTTAAAATTTAGTTAATTCAAGTATTAATTCGAGGTTTAATTCAAGTGTTAATTTGGGTATTGAATCGGGTATTGAATCGAGTATTAATTCGAATGTTAAATTAGAGCATTAATTCGTGGTTTAATTCAAGAGTTAATTTGAGTATTGAGTCAAGTATTGAAATCTAGCATTGAATCGAGTATTAATTCGAATGTTAAATTAGAATATTAATTCGAGGTTTAATTCAAATGTTAATTAGAATATTGAATCGAGTATTAATACGAGTGTTAAATTAGAATGTTAATTCAAAGTTTAACTCGAGGTTTAATTCAAGTGTTAATTTGAGTATTAATACGAGTGTTAAATTAGAATGTTAATTCAAAGTTTAACTCGAGGTTTAATTCAAGTGTTAATTTGAGTATTAATTCGAGTGTTAAATTAGAATGTTAATTCGAAGTTTAATTCAAGTGTTAATTTGAGTATTGAATCGAGTATTAATTCGGGTGTTAAATTAGAATGTTAATTCGAAGTTTAATTCGAGGTTTAATTCAAGTGTTAATTCGAATATAACTTGAGTGTTAATTCGAGTGTTGATTCGATTGTTAATTCAAGTCTTAAATTAGTGTTTATTTATAATAAATATTTTATGAGTGACATCAACAGTGAGTTTTGATAAACCTTCGGTCTCCTGCTCTTACAGGTATAGAACAAAATTGCATGAAAGAATTTCAGTGAGAATTTAAATTATTTGAAATTACAATAATGTTTCATTTTAAATTGTCTTTTTTGGAAATTTTATTATTATTTTTTTGTTTGCAAGCGCACAAGTACACACCCAAGAGTGATGGTTCTATTAATAAATCATGCAGCGTTTTAATATGGAAACTAATTGATAGGCCATTAGCGAGTCATGTGACCTAAAACTATGCCTGACGCGAAACATCCAATTACCTTCTGTCAATAACGTATTATATCGCGTTCATTTTTACTATACTAGCGGCACGCTATGATGGCCGGTTTGACACATTACAATAGTGATGTGGAATGTCAATTTATTCTCGAACAAAAAACAATTAAGTTTTGTTTTTGTACCTGATTAAATAGGTTTAATAAAACAAAAATGTATATGTTTATTTAATTTATTTGAACGAACTGAATATTTGAACGAAAATGAATATACATACTTTATATGCACACAAGAAACATATGAATACAAAAGATACCAAAAAAGGTGCCACAAAAGGCCATAATTAATCAGATTCGTCCATACTACTATTTTCACTGTCGTCACTGCTATCATCACATACATTAATAATTATATGTTCGTTTTCTATAATATTATCTATTTTCACATCTCTTTCATAATCTTCCCTTATTAATTTAACAGTTCTATTCACAACCTTTTCCCAGTCTCCTTTAGTCACATGTTCACAAGCTTCTTCTAATAATTTTAGCATTTTTTTTGTGGTAAATGGGGGTTCTGTATTGTGTCTTGCAGCATATCCCTTAATTTGAGCCCACACCAACTCAATCGCATTATACTCACAATGGTAAGGCGGTAACCGTATAACTCTGTGCCCATGTTCTAATGCTATTTCGTCAATGACGTATCGGATCTTGGTTGGTTTGTTTTCTTTTAAAAGACGTACTAATTCCGCTTTTAACATATTCATGTTTGCATCTACGCCATTTTTACGAAGCCATGCGACGATATCAGCTTTCTTTTGGGATTGGGCAGGTGGCTTGTCAATTTGCATCGAGTGGTATGGGGCGTTGTCCATAATTATAATAGATGGTTCAGGGAGGCTACACAACATTGAGGTAAACCATTCAGTAAACTTTTCTCCATTCATGTCTTCATGATAGTCTCCAGTGGTTTTTGACGCAAAAGCCATGAGAGAACCTTCGACAAACCCGTTGATGGTTCCGGCGTGACAAATTATAAGTCGCGATCCTTTTCCTACAGGAACTTTGGAAGTAGATGCTGCTGTGTCATCGTTCCAAGAACGGCCTACAGTATGGTTAGCATTAAGCCATGTTTCATCCAAGAACACAACATTTTGCCAATTTTTGATTTCTTTCACTTGCCGTAAAAAAGTATACCTTGCCATCGCTATATCAAATCTTTCCATCAATATTTTGCGTTTGTTACATTTTTTGTATCGAAATCCAATGGTCTTCAAAATCTTCGTTAAAGAACTTTCCCCACCGAAGAATAATCCAGCTTCCTTCAGTGAATGCACCAACTTTTTTCTTGTTGGATACTCCTTCTGTAAATAGTAGCCGTAAACATGTCTTCGGATAGCATCGGCATCAAAGCTATCGATGCCTACGACTGGTTTTGCTCGTTTTCTCTTTTTTGGTGTGTGAAGTTTATTTTCTTCTGTGCCAGTCTCGCCATATTTTTTTTTAGTTATCCGTCTAACAGTTCGTTGTCCAATATTAAGCGCATCAGCTACGCGTTCAACCACTGACGTTATAGGTAAAATTGGCCCTCCATTTTGAGCTTCACGATCGAAATAGTTACGAAGGCGTATTACGAACTCACGTGTCTGACTATTTAGAACAGTTCTCTGCGTACGTTCGGTCATATCGACGAAATCAGGGCTTGAACAGAGTCCAAATTAACGAGCAAGGGTCAACAGTAATGCAGTATCAATATTTGAAATCCAAAGCCAGGTCAAAACTATATCACAATCGCATTGCACTGACAGTTTATACTTTTCGAAGCAACGTCAATTCGAAACTGCTTTGTTTTGCATTGAGCATTGACGCGAGTTTGCCGGAGGTAGTAGTTGTGCTAGCCAGCGATCCTATGTGACGATCGTATTAGATTCCATTTTTAAAAATTTATTGATATTTTTTTGCGATTTCAGAGGTTTGTCCACATAGTGAAAATTGTTCATATTCACAAGTACATTCACCCCTTAAATGGTGCAAACTGATTTTTCTACACTTGTATACATTTAAGAAATCAATTTAATAAATAAATTTTGAGTCCTAAACCTAAAACTACATTCGATAAAATTTATGAATCTCTGCACATCACTATCGTCAATAAAGTAATACAATTATTTCCTTCAAAGTCGTTATCAATTAATACGGAACTTCATGAGAAACTACATTCGATAAAATTTATGAATCTCTGCACATCACTATCGTCAATAAAGTAATACAATTATTTCCTTCAAAGTCGTTATCAATTAATACGGAACTTCATGAGCGGACAAACGTCAAACTGGCCATCATAGCGTGCCGCTAGAGTAGCTTAATATTAAAATAACTATAGGTTAATTGTACTCGTGTGCATTATGTAGGTATGAGGTTATACATTAAATACAGTATAATCATTTGCTTTAACGAATTGTTTGCAAGCAAAAAAGAATAAATATAAAAATCAGCCAAGTGCGAGTCGGGCCTCGCTCTTTCAGGGTTCCGTACATAATTATGAACAATATAATATTTTGGGTCTAAGAAATATTTAATTTCCGAGTTAGACATCGCAAGAAACCGTGAAAGAAAAACGCAAAATAAGCTCGTTTGTTTTGGTCACAGCTTATAAACTATTTTATGAATCGTTGTTTTCAGTATTTGTTGTACAAATAGAGCATATAGTACATAATATACCGAAATATCATATTCCTAACTAGTTTAGTTTTTTAGATAGCCCCCGTCACAAAAGTGGTCTAAAACTGACAATTTTGATGACCCCCCATTTCCTTACTGTTTAAGCAAAAAATTAAAAAAATATATATTCGTACTCTACTCAATGAGCTCTAAACAATGATACCCCACAAGCTAGGGTAAGAAAAAAAATTTTTTTTTCGGCTCCTTTCTCATGTATGGGAGCCCCCCTGAAAAATAATTTAATTCAATATTTGATTTTGGGTCAACATTTTACACCAAATACCAAAATTTCAGGTTTGTAACTCATTTCGTCTGCGAGCTAGAGACCTGTGACCGGCGGACAGACGGACAGACAGACAGACAGACAGACAGACAGACAGACAGACAGACAGCCGAGTGACATTAATAGGGCTCCGTTTTTACCCTTTGGGTACGGAACCCTAAAAATGCAGACTAAAGCCTCCTTAAGTTACGAGTAGTCAAGTCCCCATTCTCCAAAATTTAAATATGTGTTGCTTTCAATTTAAAAATCAGCCAAGTGCGAGTCGGGCCTCGCTCTTTCAGGGTTCCGTACATAATTATGAACAATATAATATTTTGGGTCTAAGAAATATTTAATTTCCGAGTTAGACATCGCAAGAAACCGTGAAAGAAAAACGCAAAATAAGCTCGTTTGTTTTGGTCACAGCTTATAAACTATTTTATGAATCGTTGTTTTCAGTATTTGTTGTACAAATAGAGCATATAGTACATAATATACCGAAATATCATATTCCTAACTAGTTTAGTTTTTTATATAGTCCCCGTCACAAAAATGGTCTAAAACTGTCAATTTTGATGACCCCCCATTTCCTTACTGTTTAAGCAAAAAATTAAAAAAATATATATTCGTACTCTACTCAATGAGCTCTAAACAATGATACCCCACAAGCTAGGGTAAGAAAAAAAAATTTTTTTTCGGCTCCTTTCTCATGTATGGGAGCCCCCCTGAAAAATAATTTAATTCAATTTTTAATTCAATATTTGATTTTGGGTCAACATTTTACACCGAATACCAAAATTTCAGGTTTGTAACTCATTTCGTCTGCGAGCTAGAGACCTGTGACCGGCGGACAGACGGACAGACAGACAGACAGACAGACAGACAGACAGACAGACAGCCGAGTGACATTAATAGGGCTCCGTTTTTACCCTTTGGGTACGGAACCCTAAAAATGATACCATGAATTCTGCAGTACGTCGACGGTTCTAGCAAATAAGACCAGCAGAAACCGTGGGGGGGGGGGTGTTGTGAAGCAGAGCCGTCTTTTCCCAAACTAAGCCTGAGCTACACTCAGGCTCAGAATTATGTGAGCGACACATTTATGTCCCGTTTCAAGTTTGTCTCAAGTCTGAGTATAGTCAGAGTACGCTCTATACATCTCAGCCTAATGGGCTGTTAAGGGTGTATCTACACGGGTGACTTGTCGTGCGGCTAGTTACTAGTAGCATCGCTTGTTAAAAATCAAATCGCCACATCGTTTACACGGTCGATAAAAATCGCAGGAAACTTGTTCATTTTGCAAGTAAGCGATCGCCTGCGACTGTGCATTTGCACGGTCGATTTTAGTCATCAACCGCGTGCAGCCCGCCGGACGACCAAAGTCACCTGGTTTTGGAACTGGCTATTTTAGTCACCTGCGGCCTAGCCGAATTGCCATTTACACAGGTTGTGCGGCTTTAGTGACCCGTGTAAACAGCCCCTAAGTGTGCTGTGTAATTGGCGCCACGTTGTGTGAACATTCTCATTAATACGGATGTTTTCTGAATTAGTCGGATAGGTATACTCCGATGCATGCATATGAGTCAAGCCATAAATGTCTGTATAATTTGTAACGCTGTTCGCACTTTACTGAGTCCGAACCGCACGCTACGAAATTCGAATTGGCCAAAGAAATCCGTATAACTTCATCAGAACGCATTTCTAGTGCGAACAATTGCGTTGCTTGCGGCTCATATAACAACATGTCGCGACAATTACTAACTATTATACCTAACTAGGATGTAGTTAGTAACCTCAAAATGGACGTCAACGCACCAACAGCGAGCGTTGCGGTTAGAAAACAGAAGAAACGGGGAAGTCGAATAGCGGTCGGTTCTCTAATAGATGCCATTATGTTATTATATATACGTTATTATATATACGTTCATAATCGCAAATGTAACATAAAATTGTCATACAAATGATGTAAGTATGAGACAAGAGATTCCATCTATACTAATAAATAAAATTGAAGTGTCTGTCTGTAATATCGAAATAACTACCTCATATTAAGCTCATATGGTTATTTAAACGCTACCATAACCGAATCACACGTTTTTAAAATTTTTGTCTGTCTGTCTGTCTGTCTGTCTGTCTGTCTGTCTGTCTGTTTGAACGGGCTAATCTTTGGAACGGCTGAACCGATTTTGACGGGACCTTCACATACAAGTAGAGAATTAACCAGGGAGTAACATAGGCTACTTTTTTAACCGACTTTCAAAAAAGGAGGAGTTGTGTTTTTCTACCTATGTACACCGATATCTCCGAGATTTCTGAACCGATTTGCGTATTTTTTTTTAATCGATAGAGAAACATTGCGACCCTGTTCTAAACAAAATTTGAATTCCAACTCCTCAATCCTGATGCTGTAGGGGACCTAATCCCCAAAACTAATGGGTTTTAGAAACTTTCGGTTATTTAAATTGATATTGGGGGTACCAATTAAAGACTTTATCTTTGAATGAACTCGAGTAGGTACATATCCAACTCCTCAACCCTGATGCTGTAAGGAATTGTATTCCGAAATCGTGGGGATCCCACGGGATTTTTCCGTTTTGGGGACGGGTTTCTACAGATAAGCTACTTTTTGTTCTGGAAAATCAAAAGTTCCCACGGGATTTTTAAAAACCTAAATCCACACGGGCGAAGCCGTGGGCATCATCTAGTGTTAAATAATAAGCGTGATCATAATAAAATGATGGAGCTTCCCAATTTATCGCGTAGACCGTACCTGTATATTTTTGTAAATAAGGGACTATCTTCAATAACAACTACCCACTTTTCTCTATTTTCGAAAGGAAATATTCTCGGTTTGGATTTAATAATTCAATCCGAAAAGATTGGGTCAGTAAGTATTTTTTAAGCAATTAACAAGAATAGTAGTAGAAATAATAAGTTAGAACAGTTTTATGAAACTGCATCCCATTCATTTCATGATCATCATTCATAACATGTCCTGAATCCAACAATATGAATGTACTTAAATATTAAAGCAAGCAATTTGCACTCATGCAATTGTAATCTTTATTTCAATTCCAAGCAAACTCAAATCCACAAGGACAAACACGATTTCATCACCTTGCATGATTTAAATTTAAAACTTTTTAAGGGCCTGTTTCACCACCTTCTGATAAGGGACTGATAGACTAAACGTAAGTTTTGTCACTTTCTTACTTTATGTCAAGTGACAAAGACAAAAGTTGTAGATAGCTATATTATAATATCAAAAGGTGGTAAAAAAGGTCCTAAAGGCCAAATTGACGCTTCATTTTTCGAGATTTTTGCTTTCATTTTCGAGGCTTTATCGGTAAATCATCGAAAATGAACCGTCTAAACACCGACCGTTCATCGTTCACAGGCACTTTGCCATAGTAAATATCGTATCGTGTACCGTTCACCGCAAAAATGAACGATGAACGGGGCACTGTCTAATTTGGCCTTAATAAGTTAATAAAGTAAAGTTAAATAAAAGTTAAATAGTAAGTAATTAATGACATATTCTTTCGTTGCATAGCAATGTTGGCTGCTAACCTTTAATCAACGTAGCGCTGCAAAGTTGACCGAAGGTTATTGGTTCCGTGAGTTAGCTACCATGTAGGTATAGCCTGTGCTTAGTTGATAGGAACATGCGATCTGTTACAATTGAGAACAACAGGGGTAAGTATTTATTACTAGTGTAGCACGATGGAGGTCAAGATTTTTTCGAAGTATTAACTATCATGTAAGTTGAACACTCGCGACTAAGTGCATTCACATTTTCAGTATTGACAAATTGAGACGGTATACCTGGGGCAGATTGATCAGAGGCATGGTCGCTCACTGTGACAGGTTAACCGGGAATACAGTGATTGTTGCCCAGTGCAATGCAGTGACATATGTTTTGAGACATAATGGCTTATATAAAAGAACTCAAAAATAACTCAGAAGGCGATGGAGAACCAGAAATGAGGAATCGCAACAAGAGACTAATGTGCAGTGGTGCAGCGACTTTGACGATGAAGACAAATACTAAATATCGTTAAGGCTGTTCTAAAATGAACCCATAAATCCTACGTAAGTAAGTTAAATATAAGGAATTACATAATCATTGCTTAAACAGCATAATATTACGGTTCATACACGGAGTGTGATTCTCATAATATGACAGTCATCAAATAAAACATAACTTTCAACTGAAGGAGGTAGAAAAAGTGCATTAAACCGATCAGATGACGTAAGTAAAAAGTGCCTTCCACAATCCACAGTAACCGATGCGAGTATGAGTATTTGTTATAATATTTTAAGTAAAATATATGCAATTTATATTCCGATATTGTTCTTTACACGTGAACATCATACATTTTGCGAAAACTCATTTCACGTTGCATGAGAACCTTACCTTTCAGGTTTTGGTACAATACACTTTTTGAATTTCATAGGATAGGACAAAATATTCTATTTCTAGGACTATAAGACTACGTACCATTTTTACAACTTTCCATTTTGGGCGCCAAACTTTTTTCATAATTCAGATAACAAATCCATTTTTTATTTTATTCACAGATCACAACAATTATGTTACCATATTATTTTAATACACACAAGAGTCGAACTACACAAGAACGAACACGTAATAAATATAGGCTACATAGACGAAATTAAAGCACTAAAATTGAACTAATTGACAAGGTGAAGAACCAGTCCCTCCGAAAGCAGTAGATATGCCGTCAGGTTACCATATAACAAAGCGTCAGCAAAAACAGACTTGTTAGAAACCTAGCCACGCATTATGGACAAAAGCCACATAGTGCATGCCATTGCTTTAAAGAATGAAAAAAAATCACATAATACAGAATACTGTATGAGTGAGAAGTTAAGGTCACAAAACGGCTGTTGTTTCGCAAGACCAACATGTACTGACGGATTAACATGAACTCCGAGTATTGCCAAATGGGTAGATAGGTTTTGCCACAGGCACGCGATCTGTGTAGTCTGTACGTAACTAGCTATGCAAAGGTAATATCGAATATTCACGAAACAATAGGCTTTAACTCTGTTAATTACATTACAACGAGTAACCACCTGGGTAATTTCGGCATCGAAATCGAACGAAAAGTGTGTTTATTACTTTAATAATATTGTTTGAAGTTGGAAATCAATAACTGATCACGAACAACTCTCCACATCCAAGATATAGGGGGTTATTTGAAACATAGGTCTACCGTCTATCTTATGTTACCTAAGTTACATATTAAAATGAAAGTTCCCTAGGACTCTTAGGAGTTTTGTAACAAGCATTTATTTGTGAGGCCCATGTCCAGTAGAGGACTTCAAATGTTTACAAGCCCAAACGTGACGAAGATATCATGATCAATTGAGGAACTAATCCGTTGGGCAACTTCCGGTTCCACATCAGACGAATGCGTTGTAACCGAAGCTACATAGGTAGGTTTGCCAAATATTACTGGACAGCGGAAACTCGATCAAAATTGGTTTACAAGATTTGACAAGACAGACAAAGCATGAAATACACAACATGTTACTCTAGTAGGTCTAGCACTAAGGCTGAATAATATAAAAACTGAAGTAGGTAGGATTCATACATTATGATGATGACTTCAATAATTATTGTACTCTCTCCTATTTTGTGACCTTAGTCACGCATCGTTGTCATCGCGGATCCTGAGTGTCCAAGCCTCAACTATACACTTTTTCAACTTTGGTGACGCGTGCTGTGACAGCACTACAATGTCAAACAAAAAGAGCGCCATACCAGTTTGACATGATTAAAATATGATGCCGCAGCGATAGAATTTTTGTTTCAACTATTAAATATTTACAGCACGCGAGCGCCAGGCCGCTCCTGGCACCCTGGTACCGGGGTTACCTTGAACATGCGACGTTTGACGGCTATAAAACTGTTTTCGAAGCTCGCAGGCTTTTTTACCAGACTTAAAAATAGATCATAAGAATATTACCTAGAAAATTCTGTCAACTTTCACCTACGAGGTACAATTTGATAATAATTATTTTTGTACATTATATTATCATCCTGCCTGATAAGCTAATTGTTAAGTTAATGTTGTTAGATTGATAAGTAACTTTAACTATTTAATATTGATTTAATGGTTTCCTAATCGAGTTTATCGAGTGCCTGCTGCTAGCGTGTGGAGCATGGAAAGTTTTGTAGCACCGTAGAAGTTTTGTAGAACGTGTAGAATTGTAAGCACCATTCCGAACCAGTGGTAGATTCATTTGTCAATTCAAAAGCACTTGTAAAAGTTTATCTGAATAAAAAATATGTCTTAGACTTGCCTTTACACAAGTTTAGGAACTCTATTAAAAGTATGCTCATAAAAAAAAGCTTATAATACAATTGAAGATTATATAAACGATAAAAAGCTTGGATTTAACTCGTTCCAGCAATGCGCGAGACGGCATTTCAATCATGTACATTAATAATAATAATTGTTATAATGTTATTTTTAAAAAGAGCAACCGCCGAGTTTCTTGCAGGTTCTTCTCGGCTGGAACTGCATTCCGAACCTGTGGTAGATTCAATTGACGATTCAAAAGTACTTGTAAAAGTTTATTTGAATAAAAAACTTTTCTATTCTATTCTATTCTATGCAGTGGTGATAGGTGGTGGAATATATGGTTTATGGCCTAATAAAGGCCGATCGATCAAGTGGAGAAGCACCTTTACGTACAATAATTGATACATCACAGGGCGACTAGGTAGCTACCTAGGTAGTTATTTCGCGCAAATTAATTTGTGTCAAATGCCTGCCCCACATAGTATTGTGTGCGCGTGGGATCGAGAGTCGAGACACTACTTATATTGTTTATCGAGCAAGCAAGCTGTCGGTAAAATAGAAAATCGCGAACAATGGCTAGTTTTTAATTCCCGCGGTAATACAAGCAGTCAGTGCACTTACCAAATTAATTTGTGATACATACTAATAAACTTTATCCACTAGGTACCTACTGAAGATTAAAGGCCCTGGTAAACCTGCAACAGTCGATGAATATGACATGACGTTTTCCTTTTTGGTTCTGATATGGGGTTTGATATGATTTTGGGTGCTTCCGATTTGATTTGGGACAAAACGCTTCGCATCACACTGTGTCGGTTGGGCTTGAGATATAGCATGCACCAACCAAACAAACACAGTGCAATGGTGCCAGACTTTCAATGATACCAAATTAAACTCAGCTTTATAAACTTTAACATAAGGTTGAAATCAAACACTAACCACGCTATGGCTCGCCTGCTAACTTGTATGCACTGGCCTAAATTGTAACAATATTGTTACAATTTAGGCCAGTGTCAGTATCATAATATTGAAATGTTGTCTTCTATGCTTAATAGATCTTCTATAATCTATAATATAATAAAACTGTAATAGATCCAATTCAGACAAACAGACAGACAATAATTTTTTTCAAAGAAAAATGAACCGACTTCAAACCATACGAACTAAAAAGTTTAAAATAATTTTTTATTCATTTAGATTGACGATTAAACTACCTAACTCAAATGATATATAATTTTTTGAAGTCGGCGCCAAATGACTCATACTTTCAAGTCGAAAATATGCTCCCCGCGACCCGGACAGCCTTACCCTCCGCGACTATTATGGTTCACCGCGCTCGCATTCAAAAGTGGATAGTTACTCTGATTTTACTAAGATGAATTGAATTTGGTTTGGCGCCGACTCCAAAAAATTATGTATTATTTGAGTTAGGTAGTTTAATCGTCAATCTAAATGAATAAAAAATTATTTTAAACTTTTTAGTTCGAATGGTTTGAAGTCGGTTCATTTTTCTTTGAAAAAAATTATTTTATGCTTTTTAGTGATTTGTTTTCTTTATATTAATAACTAGCTGATCCCCGCGACTTCGTTCGCGTGTTTATAGGTTTTATATAGGATCGGATCGGATCCCATAATTCTTTTATATACCTAAACTAACTTAAAACATCACCTATCTGCCAATGAAAGTTCCATTAAAATCGATCCAGCCGTTTCGGAGATTAGCTGGAATAAATAGACAGACCGACAAACATAAATTTAAACGCACACCAGTTTAAAATAAGCCGTACGTTCAAAGAGCCGGGTCCCAAGTTATTTGAACCCAATACTGAGGATTGTAATGTCTGTCATTTCTAAACTAAAAAACCTATGACCTTGAAATATTTACGGGACAATACATAAAGTACTACCTTTCTAACAAAAAAAGAATGAGTGAAATCGAACTACGCGTTAATGAGTTACAGCTAAATACACGTTTTAACTTTCTTCCCCTCTCCCAAGGGAACCGTGTTGAATTTCGGGATAAAAAGTATCCTATGTCCTACCTCGGAGTATAAACTCAAATCGTGCCAAGTTTCATTCGAATCCATTCAGTAGTTTCGGCGCGATGCGCGGCCAAGATACAGACAGACAGACAGACAGACAGACAGACAGACAAAAATGAAAAAAATTGCAGTTTTGGCTTCAGTATCGATTATATAGTGCCCTCCAATAAAATTTTTCAAAATATCTTCAATGTACAGAATTGGATCTGTTACAGTCTTATTATATTATAGATAATATAAATGAAAACTATGTAAAATAGATTATGACCTATATATTATTAATTATTATTAAATATCCTGTGACATATAACATACATTTTATGTGTCATACTAAGTATAGGTGAATGGTTTTATAATGTTCTAACCCAACCTAACCTAACTTCTGATCTATACAAGATTAGTTTGTATGCGTACTACTCTTGTATAATTTGGAAGACCTTGATTAAAAAGTAATTTACAATCTATACGCGACCAGTTTCACACCCTTGCGGTTTGGCTTTGTATAGAATGGAAATACATGTAACCGTGCACAAACTCCAAGGAATCACTCTATAGTACAGCTGTACTGACTTCGGCCCAAAAGTTTTTGCAAAAGGTCAATGTTTCGTAGCCGTAGCAGAGTGAAGTCTGAAGTCTGGCAATATCAGAGAACATATTAGTTTATGGTTATAACTTCGTACGTAAGAATGATAACTCGATGTGTTTTATACTAAAACCTTCCTGAAAGTATGTAGATTACGATAGTGAAACAATCATCAAAATCGGTTCATTAGTTGCGGAGATAATCGCGAACATACTTACATACATACATACATATGGGTCGAATACAGAACCTCCTTTTTTTGAAGTCGGTTCAAAAATGAAAAAATTGCAGTTTTGGTTTCAGTATCGATTATAAAGTGCCCTCCAGTAAAAATTTCCAAAATATCTTCAATGTACAGAATTGGATCTGTTACAGTTTTATTATATTATAGATGAGCAAACAAGATCACCTGATGTTAATTGATAACTGCAAGAGTTACTGGCTCTTGAGATTTTTTTTAACCAGCTCTTGAAAAACATATTGCAGCTTTAAGGGAACATAGCTGCATTGAAGCTGGTTCCATAATTTGCGAGTATGTGGAAAAGTCCTCTAGAATAATGGGAGGCTGAAGATAGTTGGAATGGATAGTACCAGGCATCCAGGTTTTTGCAACTTAAGGTGTGAAAAGGAAACAGGATATCAAAGAAATAGTAAAAAACTAAAGTGTTTGACAGCTGGACAGTATATAGCCGGATTGCTCATGCACCACCTGAGGCCCTAGTCTGAGCTTGTATACCTCGAAAAAATTACTAAATACTACATATCGAAACACAATGACTTCAGAGTGAAACGGGCCTAAACTGGCTTATTTTACATGTAAAATCAAATGCTTCTAAAAGGTGACATACATAACTATTATTTATTTATTAAAAATACTTGCTTAATTGCTATCTATTTATACTAATATAAACCTAACTTTCTTATCTTTTTGCAATGGGTCCTTGGTTTTTTGTTGTTAAGTACATGTACAAAACCAGTACAAAACTATAAGCCAATATATACCACAATGTAAAATGGGATAATTATGCTTCATTCATTTATACGTACGATAAGTAAAATCCTGAACATAGTGCATGATGATTTTCTTGCTGCTTACAAGATTATTTAACAATATGTGTGCAGCGATATTAAAATGAAAGTTTGGAACTATTACTCACTACTCAGTACTCACCACATTGTTAAAGTTGAAGGCTGCAGCGCCTGGTGCGAAATATTCCCTGTTCATTTTTTCACCCATTATGTTAAAGTAGAAATCACCAACATCCAAACATGATTAACACTCACTTGTATCATTTTAATGTCAATAACAATAAAAAACATTTACAAACGCATGAAATGCAAAGGATTTTCTTACAAAAACCATTTTTTATTTCATTGGAAGCGTCCGAACAAGCATTCTTTGATGACCGATACTTCCATAAAATCGACTTATAATGACTGATTACAATGGGAACATAGTTTTAATAAAATATTAGAGAATACGAATGTTTAGAATTCGATTTTTAGTTAAGTAAATTATGTATAGAAAAAATATTTTTATTGGATTATAATTTTTTTTTTTTTTTTTTTTAACTGGTTTTACGGCTCATTGGATTATAAACTCACACATGACCACAGACAAAACCATTTAACTATAACCACAGATTAATCATTAGTAATTTAGTATCTACGATAACTTTAACATAAATTCATAAGGATGTGACTAAATAATCGATTTTATAATAATCGATTATTTTTTTCTGATAATCGATTTTAAAAATCAATTTTTTAAATAATAACAATCGATTTTTAAAAAATCGTTTATGAAAATTACATAATATATTAATCGATTTTTGTAAACAGCGTCATCTGTGCGACGGATGAAAAAACGCACAAAATGGTTACATATTTTAAATGGACTACTGAACAATATAGGCAATAAATTATTTATTAATTATGTAGGTATTTTATATTTAAGAAACTGACAACACTAATCTGTAGTCAAATATGAAGTTTTAAGATGGCAGCCGTAGATACATTTTTCGCCATTTCACAGAAATGTTGGTCGCACTATACCCATATGTCCACAGATTTATTCAAATAATATAACCATAGCGTGGCCGATCGTGAGACAGTGATATTCAAGTACTTATTATATTATCATCTTTAGAAATTATGTATATATTGATATTATATTACAACCCCCCGTTGCACATTAACTTTTAGAAAAGTTAATTTTAATTTACAGAACAATTATTAAGAGCTTAAGCTTAAGCTCTTAATAAGAGCTTAAGCTCTTATTATCTTTTGTCCTTGCCAGCGTAGCCAGTTTTTTTGTTTGGAAAAATGTATTTTTACGTGAGATTGCTATGAGATTGTGACAAACAAAGTGAAGTGAGGTTATTTTGGTTACGTTAAACTCAAGTTTTTTTTAAAGAATTAATTGATTTGTTCTGTAAATTAAAATTAACTTTTCTTGCAATTAATTGCAACTATCTCGCTTTAACAGTATATACGCATAATATGTCATTAATATTTTTGACTGGTAGGTAGGTACTCCAATTTCTCTAATTGCTGGACCGAAGTCGTATTTTTCCTAAAATATAGCTTATTTCGAATAATAGAAATAATCATTTTTTTCATAAAAATCGATTATTTCTTTTATTACAAAATCGATTTTTCGTAAATCGATTAACAGTGATAAATTAAAAATCGATTTTTAATCAATCTCTAAATCTAAACTAAAATGACAGGTCTAAATATATTCCTATCTCTTTCACAATCCTCCCTGCTGAAGGGGATAGCATTATTTTTAAACCTGTCAATTTAGTTTAGGTTTAGAGATTGTGTACAACAGAATTAGCCACATTGTGGCCAATTCTGTTGTACACAATCTCTAAACCTAAACTAAATTGACAAGTTTAAAAATAGTGCTATCCTTTTCCGCAGGGAACATTGTGAACTCAGTATTCAAAGCTGTATTGCCTTCTGGCCGGCAATAAAGCTTTGAAAATGTATTATAATATGTACCTACTTAATATTTCAAAAACTAACTGTCTCATTGGTCCAGCCGCCAGCGGTTAGCACGTTCAACTGTAGATCACGAATCACGATGTCGAGTCCTGAGTTCGATTCCCTGGTTGGGCCAAAAAACATTGTTTTTCTGTCTATAAATTCTGTGCCAGCCCGGAGCGCGGAGTTGGCGGTGTAACGTTACACCGTGTAAGCAGTAAGATACTTACTCCCCCGAGCCTCGGAGAGCACGTAAAGCAGTCTGTCCTTCGCCTGAAATTTCCGGTCGTGACTCGCGTCTCCGATGGGACGCCAATGCGTCCCATCGGACTATGAGAGCGAGGGAATGGAGAGTGCACCTGTGTATATTCTTTTTTTATTCAACTACAAGTTAGCCCTTGATTACAATGTCACCTGATGATGGCAAGTGACGATGTAGTCGATGGAAGCGAGCTAACTTGAAACGAGATAATAATAAGCATTTCAGTTTCTACACATCATCGTAGCGGAAGGCTAAGTCGCTTGGCGGTACGGCTTTGCCGGTAGAGTGGTAACTAGCCACGACTGAAGCCTCCCACCAGACCAGAGTAGACCACAGATAATTTAGAAATTATATTCCTCTTGGTGATTGGATTGGAGTAAATAAAACAACTTGATTCCCAGACTTTCGGATTGTCAGTACAAAAATTTACGTAAACTAAAAATACTTTTTATTATGTAATAAGTAGTAGTTACACAAAAATAATACTCTTCGCCAAACATTTAGGCTTGTAGCCAACTAGTAACATTATAAGTGTAAATAACATTTTGTAATGTTATTATCCCAGCACATTAGACAGTTTTCATGTAGGGACTTATATAGCTCAAACTAAATAGAGGGCAGCACTTCCTTCGAAAACAGCGGCGCTGCTCGCTTATAAAGGCAATAAAGGTACCTACTCAGTATTGCCAAATGAAAATAAAAATAAATAAGTATGTATTTTGCTTGTTTCCAGTAATCTAAATGTTTAATAAAATTACTGTTTACCCAAAAAATATTTATTTTGGCTGTTATAGTAACACATGCAAAATATAGTTACAATGGCATATTTTTATGGAATTTATCCACTGAATTAATTTCTATTGTAGCCAACCAATAAATAATTTTACATTTTTACATTTTTAGTATTAGGACCGTATGTAGTTTTTAAATTAGTTTTTACACTCAGTATTTTCTTATTTTTCGCGCTTTTCCATTAATTCTCATGTATTATTTACTTGACAGAATACTCCTTATTACCTATCATAGATCACTGCGTATTTATAACACCAGATTGCGTTGTTGTCGGTTTGCAAAGTTCCTATACACTATTTCTTATAAGCAAGCCTATTTAAATCTTATGTACATAAACATTTTCTAACTCTCCATAATATCTCTGCGTAATATTGTCCTCAATATAGATTTGTCGCAAGAGTTCTGCACTGTGTGTACTTATATTTATTGTATGTTATTTACTGTTTCCCTTCTTATCACAATATTTGTCGATGTACGTTTGAATCAATTCTGAACCCATTCTCTCTTGTATCATACGTAGGGATATGGAGAACACTTCGTGAGCTATTTCCTTGTCTCTGGCTAAGCTGGCCGGTTCACAGTAGAAACAGTTGTTGAAGTAAAGGCCTGTTACTTCGTCCAATTCAGAGGCGGTTGCCACGTAAACTGTTGTAGCGGCTGCTTGTTGCTAAGGAAGGAAGAAGAGGAAATTACATATAATTATTTTTGTGTAAAATAAAATGTTTTATCTTCATAAACGTAAACTCTAAAAAGATTTAAAAATAGTTTATTTACTAGACAAAAGCTATATACCTATTTTCTTTTCCATTACACCAAAATCTATTCAGACAGTTTATGTATATATTTAAAAAGAACCACACTTACCAGAGACTTCACAAAAGGGCGAACCATAAAGAATAATAGTTTGTATACCCACCAACTATTTGGTAGGTTTGTAGATACCATGTTACCAGGATGCAGAGAGTTAACACAGATGCCCTTATGCTTCCATTCTTCACTTAAAATCTGAAATTTATAAGAATTTATTGAAAAAATGATTACAATACACCATATACAATATCATAATATTGTGTGATATCTGTAGTATTTAATGAATGAATACCAGGATCAAGTTAACAAGTACACAAAAAATCGTGGGCATGCACTATGGTAAATAACCTTGTTAAAATTGCTAATTTAAATACTGTAAGTAACTTACCATAGCTGTTATAACATTGTAGAGCTTGGAATTGCCATAGGCTATCATTGCGCTGTAATTATCTTTTGGATGTGCCAGGTTCTGCTTCACAAATACATTTTTTAGACTCGCCATTCTGCAACCAAATATATTACCATAAATTTGGCGTAAGTTAATAACGTAATATGTGTAACTTGAAAATTAGAGTTGAGGTGCAAATTTTATACCAGGACAGGCAGTAAAATAGAATCAAGTTTAATTTTCAATGTGCACATGTATTATACATTTGTAACATGGTAAAAACAATAAATAATTAATATGATCATGTGTACCCTGGTGTTTTATTGATTTACTAGTGGACTCTAGTGGAAAATTAAAAAAAAAACATTCTGGATGTCAACAATAACTGGATGTTAAATAATTTTTATGGCTATACCATATTGTAAGATGGTGATAATAAAAAAAACCCGTCTGAGTGTGGGCTTCGTTGTGGGCTCTTCTCAGACCAGGGCGCATGTTTGGAACCCTCATAGTTTTAGTTTTAAGTTTAAGTAAGTAATTATCACCTGTTCCTAAATTGACTTTGAAAAAGTGTACAGTCTACCAATTTTGAATAAAGTTTATTTGAATTTGAACAGCGCCACCTACTGGACCTAACTATAGGTAAGAACCATCCTGGTGACCCCATGAGTAGGTACAAAAAAAGGCAGCCATTTCATGGTACTCCTTAAGTTTTCATACCTGTGCGATTCTGATGATACAAACACAACTCTAGAGCCCTTCTTAAGCAGTGGCTCCAACAGCAGAGCGAGATACATGTGAGAGAGATGATTCACTTGGAAGGTTCTATCCAGCTTGTCCTCCGTCTCCTCGTACGGCAGACCAAACACACCCGCGTTCAATATCAACATGTCGAGATGGCTGAAAAAATTAAGTTGTCGTATGAGGAGCTGGTAAACAAAGTGGCATAATTACACCTCAGGTCAAAATACTTTTTTTTAATCTAGTGGTTTTTGGCCTGCTGAACAAGAATCTCAACTTATTTCTATTCGGTCTATTTCTAATCGGTCTAAAACTGCATCAAAATTGCATCCAAAGTTTGTTGGCTTCGATCAAGTCTTAACTGCTTTGAATATGCTTTTTGCTTCTTTCACTTTTATTTTATGTAATTATGCCCTTTTCTCACCAGTTCCTCATATTATATCCAGCCTAGTTGCAGAGTTTAAATTATGAAGCGAAACTGTTCAATTTAAATCAATTTAAATAAATTTGACTTGTCTGTTGCAAGAGAGGAATGGTTGACATTATTAGTTTCAATTTCATGTAGTTTGGTGTAGTAATAAGTTGCCCAGCACATTATGTTACGGGTACATAAGTTTTGTAATGATAACTGTGATAAGACTCCACTCCATTGATCGACCTCAACCCTTAAAATGAAATACTTACTCTGAAAAGATAGTCTTGACAGCCATTGCGCACTGTTTTACACTTTTCAATGAGCTCAAGTCTAAGTTTATCGCTTTCAAATTCTCCTCGCATGCATTAGTTTCTTTAACAATTTGTTCAATAGCCACCTGTGTAGCTTCCATGTTGCGATTGGCCATTAAAATGTTGCAGCCGTGCCTCGCTAGAGACTTTGCTGTTTCATATCCAATGCCAGCATTGCAGCCTGTTATGAGTGCATATTTACCAGATAAATCTACACCATGTAAAACCTGAAATTAAGAAAGAAGAGACTTTTTCAACAGTGCAGCGGTGCCACAAACAAACATAGTACAGACACACTATATTTGGAGTGCAAACTGACTGCAAATCTGCAATTTTGATACAATTCTATTGCATC
This sequence comes from Melanargia galathea, assembly GCA_920104075.1. Classification (NCBI taxonomy): domain Eukaryota; kingdom Metazoa; phylum Arthropoda; class Insecta; order Lepidoptera; family Nymphalidae; genus Melanargia; species Melanargia galathea. Next base: position 6,002,902 of record OV049867.1, read on the forward strand.
ACAACTGTCATACAATTCACACTATGTTCCCATACTAGAACTGCATCAAAATTGCCATTTTGCATTTGACTTGCAAGTTGCAATCCACCTATAAGCTGATATGTTATGGATTCTTTAAATTACCACAACTTGATGCATCTGAATCATTTTTATTATAATTCATTATTCTATGCATACTATATAACGTGATAAGTACTTAATCAAAGCTTCGTCATGTATCAATTTTCGTATGACAAGTCTACAAACTTCACCATACATATTGTATGGGAGTCGCAGGAGTTGTAAAATAAAATAATAACCATGCTTACCTGAAAAGCTGTGGTAGACCCATCAAATCTTTGTCGAAAATCATGAACATGTTTCTTTTCCTCAGTCGCGAAAGCTAGTCTTGGGTCCACGTAGGTTTTATTACCAGTTTCTTGTTGGATATACAGTGGTTTACCATTTTCATCCTTAGTTTTCGTCCAACCAAAGGGCAAATCTTTGGGAATTACTTTTTTACGCCCTGTCCGTGGATGGGTCCACTGTGTCTTGCTATTAGCGGTGCTGTAATTAAAAAAAAAAAACAAATTACAGAAATAGATAATTAGGTACATACTGTGGCTAATTCTGTTGTACACAATTCTCTAAACTAAACTAAAATGACAGGTCTAAATCTATTGCTATCCTTTTCCGCAGTGAGCACTGTGAAAGAGATAGCAATAAATTTAGACCTGTCATTTTAGTTTAGGTTTAGAGATTGTGTATAACAGAATTGGCCACAATCTCTAAACCTAAACTAAATTGACAGGTTTAAAAATAGCGCTATCCTCTTCAGCAGGGAGCATTGTGAAAGAGACAGGAATATATTTAGACCTGTCATTTTAGTTCAGATTTAGAGATTGTGTACAACAGAATCGGCCACACTGATGTAATTGTTTAGGTACCTACTTACGGTAACAATCAATACTACGTACGAAAAACTACGAAATATTTAACGTAAAATTAAAAAAAATCCTTTTTGAGAGACAGAGAACTTGCTTACTTTACGAAGTAAACGTTTCCATCTTCTGTGGACTTCTCTTCCCAACCTGGAGGCAGCTCGTCTTCGCTATCTGAATCGGCTGTATTGTGCATCTTTTGACGAATGATCCAAAGTTTATTATTTAATTAATATTTAAAATTGTGAACAGTTAAGTTCGAGTTTAACTTTAACACGAGTTGAGTTTAACTTTGTTTACAATTGTTTACAATCAGAATAATCCATAGAGATAGACTAATGGAGCAGCCATACCTACTTTAAAAACGTGTCAAAAATACACTCACACATGCTTAGATTAGGTATCATACATGCACAATCCGACCACATAAAATGGCGCCTGTTCATTGTGATGTCTGAAGTTGTGCGTGTGTGAGTGTTCATGTATACATTTTAGGGAGGCCATCTTTAGTGGTCAGTCGGCCTCAAACTGTTTTATTATTATGTCAAAAAAGTAATGTTGTCTCTTACACACTTATGAAAATTTTGATAAGCTTGAGCTATTTTCCGATCTACTATTTTCTATAGGACATTATGCCAACTCTATTTTATTATTATTATCTCTATGGAATAATCATATTATCTCTATGGATCAGAACACAGAACAAAAATACTCTTGGATCAGAAAATCACATAGAGATAATAATAATAAGTAGAGTAGGCATACCTACCTTAAAAACGTGCCAAAAATACACTCACACACGCACAATCCCCCAACCTAAAATGGCGCGTGTTCATTGTGATGTCTCAAGTTGTGCGTGTGTGAGTGTTCATGTATACATTTTAGGGAGGCCATCTTAAGGGAAGTTGCAATAAAATTTCTGCCACGATCTGTTTTATTGTTATGTTTAAAAATGTAGTGTTGTCTCTTACACACTTATGAAAATTTTGATAAGCTTAAGCTATTTTCCGATCCACTATTTTCTATAGGACATTATGCCAAGTCCTCTTCTATAGGTTCATGGAAAATCAGAATCTGACAGTGATTCACGTGACACGTCCATAGAGATTAATAATAATAAGTAGAGTAGGCATACCTACCTTAAAAACGTGCCAAAAATACACTCACACACGCACAATCCTGTAACATAAAATGGCGCGTGTTCATTGTGATGTCTCAAGTTGTGCGTGTGTGAGTGTTCATGTATACATTTTAGGGAGGCCATCTTAAGGGAAGTTGCAATAAAATTTCTGCCACGATCTGTTTTATTGTTATGTTTAAAAATGTAGTGTTGTCTCTTACACACTTATGAAAATTTTGATAAGCTTAAGCTATTTTCCGATCCACTATTTTCTATAGGACATTATGCCAAGTCCTCTTCTATAGGTTCATGGAAACGTCAGACCATCGTCAAGTGTCAACAACATAGAGATAATAATAATATAGAGTTGCCCTAATGTCCTATAGAAAATAGTGGATCGGAAAATAGCTCATACTTATCAACATTTTCATAAGTGTGTAAGAGACAACATTACATTTTTGACATATTTGAAGCAGACTGGAAACTAAAGATGGCCTCCCTAAAATGTATACATGAACATTCACACACGCACAACTTGAGACATCACAATGAACAGGTACAGGCGTCATTTTATGTTTTCGGATTGTGCATGTATGATACCTAATCTAAGCGTGTGTGAGTGTATTTTTGACACGTTTTTAAAGTAGGTATGGCTGCTCCATTATTATTATTATTTCTATGGTCAGCAATGAAGAACCATCATTAATCAATATTATTTTCTATGATCAATGCTAACAATGCACAACAAAATATGGCACAACATCAATGAACTCCATTATGTCAATGTCAATTGTTCAAATGTCAATAATTGTCAAAATATGTCACTTCTATGGCCGCTCTACATTCGCGCGCGAAGCTGCAGTGAAACATGAGTCGAACTGCGAACAGTAATTTCTTATTTCACATTGTTTGCGCTTCGCGCCACGTTCGTTGTTCGCACCGTGTTCGCTAGAAAAGAAGAAGAAGAGAGATTACTTAATACTTGGTCTTAGTACTTATCTACAGGTGAACGCGTTCATAGAGAATGTGTGAAAGAATATTTTTCACTGCGCCCGGCCCGAACAGTACCGGCACTGATGCTTCACTGATATGTACTTACTTACCTACTGCATTCGCTGATCACTCACACAATGCACATCTGAGCTTATGCCTCGCGGACTGTTTGTCATCATACTCGGAGGCGACACGGGCGGGGCGGCATCGCAGATGTCGATATATGGTTTTTTGGTTGTCTGGGCCTTGGGGATTAAACTGCCTCGTTGGTCTAGTGGTTAGCATATTCGACCGCAGATTCGTTCGATTCCCGGGTCGGGCAAATTATTGTTATAATAGGTACTAATTATTGAGTTTTTCTGTCAAGAAATTCTCAGTGCCAGCCCGGAGTTGGTCTGTTGGCGGTGTTACACCCCGTGCGTCGGAGTCCGGAGAGCACGTATGACGTAGTCGGTCCCGGTTATTATCACTATCAAGTGACAGCCCGCCAACCCGCATTGGAGCAGCGGCGTGGCGGGTCTAAGCTCTAAAATCCCTCTCCTCTCTCCTATGAGTGGATGCCTGTGCCCAGCTGTGGGACGTTGAAAAAGGCTGTAGTGGTGGTGGTGGAGCCTTAGGTAAAAAGTAGGTATGTAAGATAAATGAAACGATTTTGTTTGTGTAAGAATTATAATAATGCTTTTACTAACTAACTATCAGGCTTTGGTAATGAAGAGATTAATTTAAGTAAGTAGGTATAGGTACCTAACTAAGTAGGTAAATAGTAAATTAAATCACTATTTATTATCTAGGTAGGTACTATATAGATTATTTTTATTCATTATAGATGTGTGACATCAGAATGCTTCTTCTCGATAGTCTTGTGTTGCGCTCGTGGTAGCAGCAAAGAAAGGGCAGCACAAACTGTGGAGAAATTTATTAGAAACATAATAATTATAAAACAAAATATTATATTTTATTTAATAAAAAAAGCTGTGATAGCCTAGTGGTTAGGACGACCGACTTCTAATCGGAGGTCGTCGTGGGTTCGATCCCGGGCACGCACCTATAACTTTTCGGAGTTATGTGCGTTTTAAGTATTTAAATATCACTTGCTTTAACGGTGAAGGAAATCATCGTGAGGAAACCTACATGCCTGAGAGTTCTCCATGACGTTCTCAAAGGTGTGTGAAGTCTGCCAATCCGCTTGGCCAGCGTGGTAGACTATGGCCAAAACTCTTCTCACTCTGAGAGGAGACCCGTGCTCTGTAGTGAGCCGGTAATGGGTTGATCATGATGATGATGATGAATAAAAAAAATTATTATTATTTTATTAGCTTCTGCCCGCGGCTTGAATTTCGGTTTTTCACAAATCCCGAGGGAATCGTGGACTTCCGGTTCCCGTTCCCGCTCCCTTTTCCAACCTTTATACCCACTTTCAATGAAATCTGCTATAGTAATCAACCTATAGCTGTAGCTATACAATTTGGTAGTGATGATGTGAATCATTCGCACCATTCACTTTTACCACATCCCTATTTATTTTTCGTCAAAACTCAAAAAGTAGCAACCCATGAAACGTCAGTTTACCGCATAGAATTAAAAGTCCGACTTTAGATACCTAACATAGGTAGATAAGTACATAAAATGGTTACAGTGGGTTACGTCACATACGAGTACGTACATATCAACATCCCTCCGAAGAGGTAGAAGGTAGCTTCGCACGCTACGTTGATAAGTATGCCGGCGATATTGGTGCCGACTATGGAGCCCACGCGACCCACCATCATCGACAGACTTATCGCCATTCCCCTGTAACAAAAATATATACAAACAATTAAAAATATGTATGACGTAGCAGATTGTTATAAAATTTGAATAGGAATAATGCACTAAGTTTAACATAACAAAAATTGTGTTAATTAGTTTCTAAAAAATAGGTAACCAATTTTTATGAAATAATAATTGTACCTACCTACCAGGGTGTATCAAGGGCGAATGTATGGTGGTCGCTTGCCCACCCTATCTGCCTTGTATATAGATGACACTCCAATGCCTTGTATATAGATGCAGTAATGAGTAGTCGAACACTTTCAAAACTACCGCACCTGATTCCCAGGCTAGCGCGCTTAGGTACATCTTAGAGCCTTTTTCAGAGATATGTGAATTTGCGAGACTAGCAAGCGTGAAAATACACGAAAGGTCTCTACGCGACTGGCACTCAAATCATGCACCATAATATACTGAAATGTTGTATTGTATCTATGAAACAATAAAATATGTTGCGTAGTAAGTAGGTACGCTTGCGGCGCTAATTCGTGTACATGACGAAATACGCTGCATATATCTGAAAATGCTCTTAGACTACATCGCCACTTACCACCAGTGTGCTTAGTCTAAAGCGGAGCACTCGAAAACGAACTCGAAAACTATTGATCGATTTCAGAGTAAAATAGACCTAAAATGGCTTGTATTAAGGTTTGAGTTCGCCAATACATTCAGCATTGTTCGAATGCTGAATGTATTGGCGAACTCAAACCTTAATACAAGCCATTTTAGGTCTATTTTACTCTGAAATCGATCAATAGTTTTCGAGTTCGTTTTCGAGTGCTCCGCTTTAGACTAAGCACACAGGGCACAGATCAGGGGGTTATTCTCTAACTTAGTGATCATCACTAAATGAAAGCCACCGAATATTAGATACGTTCGATTTACATTACTGTTTAATTGTGTGAAATCACTACATAGTATAAAACAAAGTCGTTTTCTCTGTCCCTATATCCCTTTGTACGCTTAAATCTTTAAAACTACGCAACGGATTTTGATGCGGTTTTTTTTAATAGATAGAGTGATTCAAGAGGAAGGTTTATATGTATAATAACATCCATTAAATTGTGGAGAAATACTGTTATTTTTGAGGTTTCTAATGTGATGTCGTAAATAATTACATTTTTTCCGCTTACATTGCAAACGCAGGCTGAACCCTACGAGATTTATCAAAATAATGTACTAAGTATTGTACACATTGAAAAGGTCTACAGAAAAGTCCGCGATGGTATATGTCTATCTCTTATGGATATCCCACAATAACATTTTTTTGTCATTTACTTTTTACGACAAATAATGGCTAATTTTCGAAGCGATTTCAACCAATACAGCATTAATCCTTATCTAATTAAATACCTTAAATGCATTGTTGATTTTATATAAATCCATATGGTCCTTTACAGCATATGATTTAAATGAATACTTTCGAAGATATTACAGATTTAAAAATTGCGGCGGCGCGGGAGCGTGCCTATAAGCGCGTCGGCGGCCGCGGTTCTCCCTATAGCCCATTGTCGATAATTTTTGAAACCAAAAAAAAAATCACAGTACGTAGGATGAAACCCATTGGAAAAGGAGGAGAATATTATAAAATACAAGGAAAAATAATTTACGGGCGATCTGAGCTCGGGAAAAAAGGGGGGGAGTTTTAAGGGTAAAAAACGGTTTATCTCGATTTCCGGCAAAACTAGAAGTCCTATGGAAAAAAATTAAATGGCAAAGTTGTAGGTAATAAAAAGATCTACAACTTTTATATTTACACTTTTTTCACATAACCTCAAAATTTATGTGAAAAGTTCAAAAAACCAAGTTTTTGGTTCTTTATTTTTATCTTTTAAAATAATTTTTTTTTTCACGGAATCTGGTGAAAACTTACTTTCTTATGTCCCAAATACACTAATTTATTTGATTTGAAATATTTAGTTTTTCTCCTTATTTTTGACTTAATATCGACTTAATTCTGACAGCTGTCATTTTCATTTACAGATGAGTTATTTATATGGAGAACAGGGTTAACATCTACGAAGTACGATTTTACCCCAAACTACTTTAATTCCCTGTCAACATATAAAGCTCTAAGCCGCTTAATAATATTAATTGTTTCGCCCTAAAATAGAAATTGCTAAGAATGGAAACTAGAAAGTCATATCTACATGCAGCAGTTGATTTGTATTTGCATAAGTTTTGAATTTTTCATCTTTTTTGTGGGAATTGTTTTATCTCTGGTAACATTATGAAACGTCAGAATTCCACGGAATTAGTAATTCGGGTATAAGGTGAGATATAGTAAGTTCATTGTGGAAAATATCGTAAAAAGTCGTAAAAGCCGCCTGGGAGCTTTCATCGAAAACGCTGCCTAATCCCTGAGCGGGTAGTACCTACGCATAAAATGCTCTACTACCCGTGCGAAGCCGGGGCGGGTCGCTAGTAAAAATAATATTTCATAGCAAACCTTCAGTGGCTGTCTTTTTTTAATAGCCACAGAGTCAGAGAATAAGAGTTCAGTGGGTCTATTATCTAAATTAGTTACCAACAGAAAATGGTTGCCAACGAATTAGTTCGATATGCAATGCTGCTTTACTGTGTGAAAAATATAAATAGTGATTTCATTTTACACATTAAAACAGCAATGCATCTCGAACTAATTCGTTGGCAACCATTTTCAGTTGGTAACTAAGTTACAGAATAACTCACCAGGTGACACCGTAGTCAAGCACCTAAAGTGGGTGTCAAAAAAATCATACCTAATATTCGTGGGATAGATTTCCACAGCGAATGCATTGACGGGTCCGATCGCGAGTGCCGTGAGAGGCAGCGACGAGATCAGTATCGCGAACAGGATGTCCTGGGTGGCCACGTTGATCGATATACAAAACAATCCGATGATCAGATAGACTAGGATCAGCAGGGTTTTCTTGCCCAACAGTTTGACGGTGCTACTGATACCGAGTGCAATGAAGGCGCAGCAAATGTTCGCGACCGTGTTTATCATAAACGTCATAGAGCTGATTGAGTCGTCGCATTCTGCGTTCAGCACGGCCGTCTGAAAGGAAAATTTAAACAAAAACTGATACTTAAACGAAAATAAGATGTACATGCACTTATTATACGAATAACTAAGTAGATGTCCTTTAAAATATTTTTTCTTAATTTTAAATACCTACAACATCGATTTAAAATACGAATTAGTTCTTCAGAGCAGTTTGTTTTCCTCGAGCGCTCCCGAGCGCGATACATGCGAAGATTCAAAATTACACGGGCTCAAACATTCATTATTATACAAATCTTTAGAGTCCTCGTAACTTTGAAACTAGGCACTACTTATACCTACTTTTTTACAGATATCTGACAAACCATTGACACAGATATTCGTTTTTAGGGCATGTAGTATACAAAATTCCATTTAGATTGATGTTCTATCTATACATCTATCTTCTATACATAAGTATAATAAAATCGTAGACTTGCCGTATTTTGCAAAATAATAACTGGGGGATATTAGGGATAAGTAATAGAACATAAAAAAAGCTATTTTTGAAATTTTTGTCTGTTTGTCTATTTATCTGTTTGTCTGTTTGTCTGTATGTTGCCTCTCCGGTAACATGGTTAATAATTTCGGGGATATTGTTAGCCTGTTGAAAGCGATCTAAAATAGGCAATTTTGAGCATTTTGTAACGGTTCTAGTGCTTATAAAAATAATGTATCTTCAAAAAGGAAAACATAGGGACATAGAAGAGGTTGATATTTATTTTATTGTAAAAAATCATTGCTTTAGGATCATAAACCAGGGAGAAAACACGCGAGAACGTTTGTATGGAGAAAAGAGCAACCGCGTTTCCTCTTAAGTTCTCTACGTAGCCAGGACGAAAAATTAAACAATTTATAACTTGTGACCTTACTCACTTACAAAATTATAGACATCTAAAATGACTTGACTCACGTGGATTTACGTATTAATAATTAAGTACGACACGGAAGTTATGAGTTGAGTTTTAAAAGCACTAAAATTTCCTACATATAAACACAATCTACCTACCTACTTAAATACTTTAAAATGTCTATATTTAATTTGTATAGCTCTAAGTTCCTACCTACAGAAGGAATTAAATGAATATGCAATTTCGAATTAGACACAATATCATTTTCTCTCATAAATATAATTAATTTTGAGAAAAACGCTACTCTTGCGGCGGAAGGTGTGGGCGACGTGGGCCCAGGCCCACGGCCTCGCGCTCCGGAGGGCCTCGCGCCGCTTTTTATTTTATTTTATACATATACAAGCGGACAACAAAAAAAGAATGAATGAAATCGGACCACCCGTTAACGAATTACAGCTAAGTACACGCTTTGACTTTCATCCCCTCTCCCAAGGGAACCGCACTGAATTTCGGGATAAAAAGTATCCTATATGTTACTCCATAGTATGAACTTAAATCATGCCGAGTTTCATTTCAATCCATTCAGTAGTTTTTACGTGATGCGCGCACAAACATACAGACAAACAGACAAAAATTTCAAAAATAGCTTTTTTACGTTCTATTACTTATCCCTAACATCCCCCAGTTATTATTTTGCAAAAATCTTCAATGTACAGATACGGCAATTCTACGATTTTATTATAAGTACTAGATGATGCCCACGGCTTCGCCCGTGTGGATTTAGGTTTTTAAAAATCCCGTGGGAACTTTTGATTTTCCAGAACAAAAAGTAGCTTATCTGTAGAAACCCGTCCCCAAACGGAAAAATCCCGTGGGATCCCCACGATTTCGGAATACAAATTCCTTACAGCATCAGGGTTGAGGAGTTGGATATGTACCTAGTCGAGTTCATTCAACGATAAAGTCTTTAATTGGTACCCCCAATATCAATTTAAATAACCGAAAGTTTCTAAAACCCATTAGTTTTGGGGATTAGGTCCCCTACAGCATCAGGATTGAGGAGTTGGAATCCAAATTTTTTATAGAACAGGGTCGCAATGTTTCTCTATCGATTAAAAAAAAAATACGCAAATCGGTTCAGAAATCTCGGAGATATCGGTGTACATAGGTAGAAAACACAACTCCTCCTTTTTTGAAAGTTGGTTAAAAAAGTAGCCTATGTTACTCCCTGGTTAATTCTCTACTTGTATGTGAAGGTCCCGTCAAAATCGGTTCAGCCGTTCCGAAGATTAGCCCGTTCAAACAGACAGACAGACAGACAGACAGACAAAAATTTTAAAAACGTGTGATTCGGTTATGGTAGCGTTCAAATAACCATATGAGGTAGTTATTTCGATATTACAGACAGACACTTCTATTTTATTTATTAGTATAGATGTATAGATAGATAGATAATATTAATCTTCTTGTGCAGGCAGAGGGCCTCGCAAAATATATCTTGCCCACATAAAATTTAGGCCTTGCCCCACCACTGGTCATAATGCGTATTTATACAGTAATAATTTCGAAAACCACGTATGGGAAAAAACGTTATCAAAATACACAAAATGTGACCTCGAAATTGCATATTGATATGTGGAACATCGAAAACCGGCATGGATTCAGGAAAAATGTTTACAAACTGAGTATGAATATAGAATACCTGTACTCGTACCAACCTCGTTCAGCCTTTGGGCGATGACTCCACACGCGGTCAAACCCGCGCTGTTGCCTGACAGGACCCTGTTTAGGACATCTGGCAACCACATATACAGGCCGTTCAACCTATAAAGGAAATTTTTTGTTAAAAAGCAAATTAGGCAATCTAAATTAATCATTATAATATTTATGTTTTATTAATCGACTTCAAAAAAGGAGGCTCTGTATCCGATCTGTACCTATGTGTGTATCATCGCGATTATTTAAAAAATCAGCCAAGTGCGAGTCGGGCCTCGCTCTTTCAGGGTTCCGTACATAATTATGAACAATATAATATATTTGGGTCTAAGAAATATTTAATTTCCGAGCTAGACATCGCAACAAACTGTGAAAGAAAAACCCAAAAAAATGTTCGTTTATTTTGGTCACAGCTTATAAACTATTTAATAAATCGTTGTTTTCAGTATTTGTTGTTTAAATAGAGCATATAGTACATAATATACTGAAATATCATATTCCCAGCTATTTTAGTTTTTGAGATAGCCCCCGTCACAAAAATGGTCTAAAACTGACAACTTTGATGGCCTCCCATTCCCTTATTTTTTGAGATAAAAATTAAAAAAATATATATTTGTACTCTACTTAATGAGCTCTAAACAATGATACCCCACAAGCTAGGGTAAAGAAAAATTTTTTTTTTCCGGCTCCTTTTTCATGTATGGGAGCCCCCCTGAAAAATAATTTAATTCAATTTCTAATTCAATATTTGATTTTGGGTTAACGTTTTACACTAAATACCAAAATTTCAGGTTTGTAACTCATTTCGTCTGCGAGCTAGAGACCTGTGACCGGCGGACAGACGGACAGACAGACAGACAGACAGACAGACAGACAGACAGACAGACAGACAGACAGCCGAGTGACATTAATAGGGCTCCGTTTTTACCCTTCGGGTACGGAACCCTAAAAACTAATGAACCGATTTTGATGATCTTTTCACTATCGTAATCTACATAATTTCAGGAAGATTTAAGTATATTAGTTATCATTCTTATTAAGTGGTTTTAATAGGAAATGAGGTTTATAAGAATTCAAGCGGACGAAGCCGCTGGCATCAGCTAGTGTAATCAAAAAAATTGTTGGCATCACCTGCTAATTTTATCTAGAAACGGAAAGATTTTATACTTTTGTAAGTACCCAATTAACTGACGAAACAAAAAGTATGAATAATTAGGTTTTTAATTGTAGCTCTAAGTTAGAAAACGAAATACCTAAGTAGGTAGAGGTACCTACTTCATAATTAAAGAAATATTTTCAAAAACTTTCCATTCCGCTATCGAATGTAAATCCCTGAGGTTTGGCAAGGAGATTTTCTCGAAAAACATGAAAATTACTTACGTGGCAAATAATCCGAAAAATAAAGTGCCGCTTAGAGCCATCCATTTCAAAAATGGCGGTTTGAGTAAAGGCACGCTTTGTTTCACTAGGGATTGAATGAAAGGTTTTTCCATTTGGGTCTTCGGCGGTAATTTCAATCTTCTTACCTGAAAAATTATTTCGGATGCTCCAGATCATAGATAAATGATTATTCTGTGCTCCAGATAATGCTTTGACGACCTCCTTGGCGCAGTGACGAGCGCCTTCTTATAAGTGGGAGGTCCCGAGTTTGATTCTCGGAAAGAGCAATTTAGGGATTTATAATTTCTAAATTGTTGCTGATCTAGTCTTGTGGGAGGATTCGCCGGAGGAAGGGCTATTTAGTATTTATCATTATCTTACTGGCAAGGATCTCCCGTCAAGCGGTTTAACGCTTAACGCAAAGTACTTATAACTTGTAATTTTTTTTTTATTCATCTATAAGCTATCCTTTGACTGAGATTTCACTTGATGATAAGTGACGATGCAGTATGGAAGTGGGCTAACTTGGAAAAGGTTTGGCAGATTTTATTTAGGTAACCCATACCCATGATCGGTTTCTATACGGCATCGCGGAGCTCTAAATCGCTTGGGGGCACAGCCACACGAGTAGATAGGTACAGAGGTGAAGCTTTATACAAACTGCCCGCAATAGGTACTCACACAAACACTCACCCACGAGGTTCACGGATGCCTGCGTCTCACCTACAACCGGCTCAATTGGATGACAAACGTGCGCATATGTGTGAGTGTACCTACAGCGGGCCGCTTGTAGGAGCTTCCCCTCTGGCCCTCTGTACCTAGACACTCGTGTGGCAAGGCTTTGCTCGGTTGGGTGGTAACTAGCCAAGTAGACACGGCGATTATAGTTTCCCCAATTTGCCCCTGCCGGGAATCGAGCCCGGTACCTCCGCTTTATAAGCCCACAGCACTCACCACTTCACCAGGGAGGTCGTCAAATAACCCAATGCTACGTTTTCAGAAAAGTAAATTGCATCGAATTGAAATCTTAAATACTTTTAATAATCATTTACAGGATAAAATTCAGCGGGTTTCCGTTTGTTCCCCGAGTATATATCCTTCAAGACTTGCAGCGACTCGTCGTGCCTGCCTTGCGAGACCAGGTACTTGGGGCTCTCCGGCCCGAATGACATCAAGGCGGCGCTTATGAGGAAAAAGCTCGCGTACAAAATGGCAAGCAACCTCCAAGGTCGGAACTCGTACAGGCCGAAGTCGACTCTGAAATTGAGCGGTAGTACTGCCCACGCCAACACTGAAAATGACAAAAAATTATGGACCTACATAATATTAGTAACTGCCTTGTTGGTCTAATGGTTAGCATATTCGAACGCAGATCACCAGTGGGTCTACCATCAACTATAATCGCGACTCAATTAAAGACCTAAACTGAACTGAATCGCTATTTCCTACCATGAACTCTTTTATCCGACCAATAGACGTCATGACGTCATGAACGAAACAAAAACCTAGTATAAAAATATAGAAACAAAAAGATACTTCATGGTACGAATTCAATGCGATTTATTTTAAGTGCCGATATTGAATAGCATCGGAATTGGATCGTTAGATTAAAGATTGTAGTAGGGTAAAACCCGGATAGACGCCCCACTTTTTGAAATGGCCTCCTAACTTTTAAAATATTAATTTATCACAAATAATATTTATGAATATAGCTAGTTTAATCTTTTGGGTTCCATTATGACTTGTTTTTGTTGTCCTAACGATTACAGATTTTGCAGAATTTAACTTTTTGCAGACCCTTTTTTTTGAGGATAGATGCCTACCTGTGTGGATAGATGCCCCACTATGAAAATACTAAAAAGGATAGATGCCCTATGAAAAAAATAAGCAAAATACATAGTTTTATAAGGTTTTATTATCTAAATATATAAAAGGAAAAGGTGACTGACTGACTGACTGACTGACTGATCTATTAACGCACAGCTCAAACCACTGGACAGATCGGGCTGAAAGAGATAGATGCCCCGAAGAATATTAAAACTATTAGGAATATAATGAAAAAAGAAATAACAATATAAAAGAACATTAAAAATATTTAAAAAAAATACTTGATATATCTATAGGTATATTAGGGGATAGATGCCTCTAAGGGCACCTATACCTCGAAAAATCGAGGCAACTATCCTTTTTGATATGGATAGATGCCCTTTTATTTATTAAATAAACTAGAAACTAAAGAGCGATTATTTACACTTAGGTGTACACTTATTGAACCAGTGTATTGACATAATAAAAAATATAACAGAATCTACTACTACTTCAAAAGTTATACAACGGCAAATACTCGCCTCTAAAACTTTGAAGGATTTGCCGCGTTCGCTGCGGAGATAATCACACGCACAAGCGAAACAAATTGTTTTAATACAAATGTATGTAGGGGCCTGAGGTTTGGGGGGCCTGCGCTTCTTATTTAAACTATCAATTTTTAGTCACGAGTTTGGGAAGTCAGGTTTTTTGACACTGAGGCATCTATCCAACTGCGGCATCTATCCGGGTTTTACCCTAGGCCTTCAGGTCTCAAGACTGCTCTGAATTTTTGTAAACAAACTTATGAGCTACGAGTGTACTTAGATACCCAGCAGTTCATACAACAGTATAAGCGGGTTCACACGGTTCAAATGGCATGCGATTTAGCAGTAGATCAACAAAAACTACACCGTGTGAACCCGGTGTTATAGACATGATAAGATGAGAAAACGTTATCTTGGAATTTTGGAAGCAAGAATCGAATTCGCACCGCAACAGTGCGGTGAGACTATTTCCTCTTTTCCTACAAGAAATTTTATGTCTGCATCTGCCTACTGTACTTAGTTGCGAGTGGTGCACCCTGATAATCCACTAGCTAACATTCATTATCACAAAATTAAAAGTAAACATATCTTACAAGGTACAATTGCAGATCCAGATATTTGCATGGCATTGGTGATTGATAGTGTAATGTCTCTATATCTCTCCGGCAATATTTCACCGATGTATGAATATGGCACGGCAGCTGGACAAGCTATGCTGAAAATATCGTACATGTTTAAAGAGGTTTTAATTTATTTTTTAAATATTTGTGGTGGCGCTCGAATTTAGCTTAATAAAACTTTTCTTACCAAAGAGAAGATAGAAGTTTGAAGATAGTAAAACTAATGAGATCAGGCATGAGAGCTGCGAGTATGCCGAATGTGCCGGCGGCGACTGAGCTGTAAATGATCATCCACTTCCTACCGCGGGTGTCCACGAGGTAGCCCCATGGGAATGACGTTAAAACTATACCTGCAAATTAGAGAGATAAGATTTGAAATTTTCAAAGTAAAAATAGTACATTGTTCCTCGACGGGAGAAAGTGACCGATTACTACGCCCGAGCTAGGAATCGCACTGTCTCCCGAAGGGATACATAGTGCTTTATACTACAACTACGAGGAAAATAATAAAATAATCAAAAATATTTAAATTATTACCGGAAATCAATCAGATAAAGACGTTGGGTTTCCATTGTAAAATTGTAATTGTAAGTTTTGCGGAATCCCAATGTTTTATAAATCCAAATTCCAAACTGTCGCCAAACTAAAGCGCTCTTTACATTGATCTCCATGCAACAAGCTCGCAGAACGCGCACGAACTTCAATCTACACTAACTAATACAATCGTAGACTTGCCGTATCTGTACATTAAATATTTTTGCAAAATAATAACTGGGGGATGTTAGGGATAAGTAATAGAACGTAAAAAAGCTATTATTGAAATTTTTGTCTGTTTATCCATATATTTTTATCTGTTTATCTATATATCCACGCGAACGAAGTCGTGGGTATCCGCTTGTTTTAAATAAAGAGGTTCGAAATAAGTATGTCGCCAGTGATGACCAGAGATGGACCAGGTGACGACATCAGAAGGCTATTCTAGTATTATCATTATTCATTATCAGGGTAGATCGAATTACTTTGCTGTGGGCGTCACATGGGTACGGGCCTAATTGAGAAGCCTTCTCATTAACTGACACACTAACTGACTAACCCTACGCCTACCTAGGTCGGTCTCCTCCTCCCCTGCAACCGAACCACTTCCGACCAATCTAACCTACACGACACACATCGCACGATACCACCTACTTTGTACAACACAACCTATATAACACAGTACACCGCACGAACGAACCGTCTTCCGCGAGAGCCCAGATCGGAATGTGTCAACCAGCTTGCGCCCTCTCTCCTATAATGACGTAATGGCGCAATGCTATTCACACTACAATATCAACGAGCCGACAAGTACGTTCTGTGTGAATGGAAATACATACGTGACACTTGAGATGCTAAGGTGTTTTAGTTTGCTCACTGCTTTTTAGTATATCTAATGTTGGGTAATAGCTGATATCCATACTGCGTATTCTGGTCTCTGACTCTAGTCAGACTTGAGACAGAGTTAAAATGGGACAGATTTATGTCAGCGACATTTTTATATACCGTTTTAACTCTGTCTGAGCAGAGTCAAAGTACCCTCTATAGGTAGATAGATCACAGCTTTAGTCATATATGCAGATGATCGCGTGTTGCAGTCTTGTTACGCGGTCGCGTGCCTCAAAGTCTTACTTTAGTATCAGATAATAATTGAGGTGGAAAGATATAAAGGTTGTTATTATCGTACCGATGTAAGGAATGGAGCCGATGAACCCGCGCTGCGAGTCAGTCATCTGAAGGTCACATTTGGCGGCCGGCAGCAGGAAGGAGTACCCCACTGGTTCGATGATTGCCGATATTAGGAACATGGCCAGGGCGAGACAGTATTTTATGTTGTACCAGCCGAGACCTACAAAAAATAAATTAATAATAGATCAATATTGTGCAAGTGAATATTTATCTTAAGTATATGGTAACAACTAAATATACCTACCTAGTCTGACGAACGAAAAACCTCGCCGTGTTGCGGAAAATCAAAGAACTATAACATCACAGAGAAGGGCACAAAGGATTGAGATTGAGAAAGGCACGGCACTTTTTAGGGTTCCGTACCCAAAGGGTAAAAACACGGAGCCCTATTAATATCGCTCTGCTGTCTGTCTGTCCGCCGGTTCACAGGTTTCTAGCTCGTAGACGAAATCCTACTAATATTATTTATTATTTATTTTTATTATAATTATAAATGTGAAAGTGTGGATGTTTGTTACTCTATAACGTCGCAACTACTGAACCGATTTGGCTGAAATTTTGACTGAAGATAGATTATGCCCTGACTTAAAACATAGGCTACAGTTCCCGCGGGATTTTGAAAAACCCGAAATCTATATCTACAGCTATAGGTATTAGAAAGTAGGTATAAAGGTTGGAAAAGGGAGCGGAAACGGAAACCAGATATCAGATCTCGGGCAGAAGCTAGTTTTAAAATAAAAAGTTTGACGATGGTTGAGATTTAGGAGAGGCTTCATCCGATTAATTTGCCATAGGCCTCAAATGGTATAGGTAGTTACGCCACTGGCTGGAACCACTTAGGTACAATGTCTGAAAGTATCGGCGGGTCTTTAATACCGTCCACACGTAACTTGGGGCTCAAGGGTTGCAGTAGTGTGGACTATCTAGCTATAAAGACGTTAAGATAACCGCCATTCGATTAAATAGGTTTAATGTTTTTATAGTAATTATACTAATAAGTAAGTAATAATACTTACTTACACATACTTATTTATACACGTGCATAATGTACCTACAAAATATACAACGTTAGTTTTACTTTGCGCAAAAACCGAAATACGTGTCAAATATTTTTACATTTGAAATAGATATACAAAATTTCAAAAACATAATAAAACTCACGAAGCTATAAGTTTCTTGTGTGTGTGTGTGTGTGTGTTGCGTCATTGTCCTCGAAAAGTGGGACCACCTTTCAGTAGTATAGGTAAGATAGCGTTGTCCCACCAGTAGGATAAATCGGTGGATGGGTGCATCAAAAAAGGGCCAACCCAACTCGCAAGCCATCACCGCTTCGACTCGTGAGTTGAATGACCGCGCGCTGTTTGCCGATCGTCAGCTGATACGCGTTTCAACCATTGTTACGTAGTACCTACATACTATTTATTATATATTCTGTGCCATTGTGCCTAAGCTTGCAGGACTCTAAAATATTTTTGTACAAAAATATACCAAGATATAAAAATGATTGGATTCACTGATTTTGAACAAACTATTTTCAGGTTTTGCTTCAAGTAAAACTAACGTTGTAGGTATATCATGTATTTTTCAATGCTGATAAAAATATTTCATTTCTATGACCTCTTTTAAATAGATAAATAAAATAAATCTATAATATAATAAAACTGTAACAGATCCAATTCTGTACATTGAAGATATTTTGAAAATTTTTATTGGAGGGCACTCTATAATCGATACTGAAGCCAAATCTGCAATTTGTTTCATTTTTGTCTGTCTGTCTGTCTTTCTGTCTGTCTGTCTGTCTGTCTGTCTGTCTGTCTGTCTGTCTGTCTGTTTCTTGGCCGCGCATCACGCCGAAACTACTGGATGGATTCAAATGAAACTTGGTACGATTTAAGTTTATACTCCGAGGTAGGACATAGGATACTTTTTATCCCGAAATTCAGCACGGTTCCCTTGGGAGAGGGGATAAAAGTTAAAACGTGTATTTAGCTGTAATTCATTAACGCGTAGTTCGATTTAACTCATTCTTTTTTTGTTAGAAAGGTAGTACTTTAAGTATTGTCCCGTAAATATTTCAAGGTCATAGGTGTTTTAATTTAGAAATGACAGACATTTATTGGGTTCAAATAACTTGGGACCCGGATCTTTAAACGTACGGCTTATTTTAAACTGGTGTGCGTTTAAATTTATGTTTGTCTATCTGTCTATTTGTTCCAGCTAATTACCGAAACGGCTGGATCAATTTTGATGGAACTTTCAATGGCAGATAGGTGATGTTATAAGGAGTAACTTAGGTTACATTTAGGTTAGGTACAAAAAAGGATTATGGGATCCAGTCCGATCCTATATAAAACCTATATCCAGGCGGACGAAGTCGCGGGGGTCGGCTAGTAAATAATAATTTAGCTTTAGTCATAACAATTTAGACCGCTAGATTAAATCCTCATTGTTGTATGTTTTAAGTACCGACAGAAAATATATTATTATGTAATAAATAAAATAGGTAAGTAGGTACGTATAGTACTTACGTACGGACATGACTTTAATGATCCCGAGATAATTATTTATCTCATATACGTAAAATAATAATTATTTTACGTGTCAAACTATGTGGTATTTTATTTATAGTGCGATGTGGCTTATGTAAAGAATAATGCATTCTAAATAATCAGTTGCATTAAAACATGTAGCAAAAACATTAAAGCTGGGTCCAGATATAAATCACTTGCCCGATCCGATCACCGTATCCGTATCAGCGTATCACGTATCAAGCCCCGTACAAGTTGTGGACGCCTCTATTTGCTCCGTATCCGTCTCTTTACAATAGTACAGTATACAGTAGTATCACCTTTGATGATCGGACAAAAACCGACACAAAATGGTTCGGGCCGTATCATAACGACGTATCGAGATCGCGTATCATGATACGCGTGTCATCACCCGTCCACATATGCGATCATGATACGCGTCGGCGATACGGATACGGTGATCGGATCGGGCAAGTGATACATATCTGGACCCACCTTTAGGTACTTTTAGATGGTATCTACTTTATCATTATAAAGTTATTACATGCTGATGCTGGGTATCAGGAGAACGCTCTCGGAAACGAAGACAGGTGACAGTACTGATGAATTGATTACTGTGATAAGATACTATTTATAAAAAAAAATGATTTTCTTGTGCAATACCAGTTTTGGGGGGTTAAACAGGAATGTAATTGCAAAAAAAAATTATTTTAAATTCATAATGTAATTCAAATTAAATCAACTGACACTGGAGGTCAACGAGCGTTGCGTTACCTACGAGTTGAAGGGTTTGTGGTCGCACCGGTTAACGGTTGGTCCTACTGGTGGGACCACACTATACTACTATGTAGTATGTACTATGTACCCGTGGTCCCACCGGACTAGGCGCGAATGATAGTATCGATATATTGTTATCGATGTAGTTATTTTTATTAATTAAATATTTAACCGACTTCAAAAAAGAGGTTCTGTATTTGATCCGTATGTAGGGTTGGAACACCGGTTTCCGGACACGCACCTGTTATCGTCCACCGAGCGGATCACTCTTAAGAAATGCTTAAAAATAGAAACATTATAAGACTCACATAAAAATAATGCATCTCTATGCCAACTTGAATGTCTTATAAAGACACAGAGAAAGAAAAAAGTCTATTTCACTTAAGTTTCTTCGAAAACAAAGCGATCGAGTTTTGAGTATGCAATTAAGGAATGAAAACGAGCCGTGTGGAGCAAAAAAAATAGTGGTATGCTTCAACTATCACGGAAAGTTATTAAACATTTTACTATAAGATTTAGTTTGATTCTTCTTTGTAGCACTTACTTATGTTTCATAAAATACTGTGAACGTGTTTTTTTACTTTTAATTATATTGGAACACAAAAAAAAGGGGTGGACGACAACTAGTTCACTATTTTCTTAAGAAAACCTGTTATCGTCCGGGTGGTCAAACACAGGTTTAGCGTCTTAATTTTAGGTAGTCCTATTATCAATCGAGGTGTGCACAAAATTGGAATTAAGTTTATTAATTCGAATCCTATACACATACACTAGTTAGTGACTAGTCTTCGTCCACTTTTTTCTCATTGTATATAAAACTATAGGTCTTCAAAATCACGCGTGGACGATATCTAAATTTGCACTGAATAAATATTCTAAGTTTCGACCGCCAAGCTATTATTTAAAAATAAATAGATTTAGTAAAAATATAAATAATTAAACTTGTTCGATAAAAAAATTACCTTATATTTTATGTGTTTCTCTTTAGAACTTCGATATATTTATAAGTTAAGATAGTATTGTCGATCATTATAATTTGTGGACGAAAGGAGAACGGTCACACCCCATAGAAAAAAAACCCAGACCCGACAGAAACGGGACATATCTCATTTTTTTTGTTATTTTTTATAGAGTTAAATTATATATTTTTTATATTCGAAATCAATGGCTAACACCAAAATATTGCCTTATGTTTTTGTTCAGGCGTTACACAAAAAAAAAAAATACAAAATGCCTATTTATCTACAAAATTCGTAAATATATGTAACTAAATGACGAAACAATAGCTATGGAATGTAACAATAGCTAGGTGACCTGGATATGCAGCTGGATTATGTAATTTTTAAACTCCTAGTAACTCCCCGCTCTGCGCCATTGTTGTTTTAATGAAAGAGTGAGATAGCATGTTGGTGTCTGTCACCACCAAGCTACCTGAGCCATAGCATGCAGGCAGTACGTGACCGTTTTATAGATATAACTTCCTACTATGCAAGAAATCATCGAATACGATGATTTTAATGAATTCAAAGTTGATTGTTGTACTAGGAGTTCAAAAATTATATAATCCAGCTGCATCTCCAGTTCACTTAAATACATTCCATAGCTATTGTTTCGTCATTTAGTTACATATATTTACGAATTTTGTAGATAAATAGGCATTTTGTATTTTTTTTTTGTGTAACGCCTGAACAAAAACATAAGGCAATATTTTGGTGTTAGCCATTGATTTCGAGTATAAAAAATATATAATTTAACTCTATAAAAAATATCAAAAAAAATGAGATATGTCCCGTTTCTGTCGGGTCTGGGTCACAGATGACCATTCTCTAGAGAATCTGAAGTGCACCCGTTATCCGTCCACCTATATTTTAAACTGTATGAAAAACATATATTTTTTAATATTATGTTACTATTTAGGCGAATTTTGATTATCACTCAAATATCTATAATTTATTTTTAATTAATCTACAAGTTAGTCCTTGACTGCGATCTCATCTGATGTTAAGTGACGATGCAGTCTAAGATGGATGCGGGATAACCTGAAAGAGGTATGGCAGAATCAGTACCCTTAAACGCTAAATGACTTGGAAGTAAGACATACTAGACTAGAATACAATTTTGAAATTGTTAAATTGAATTTACCAAATTGCTCTGCCGAGAATCAAGTAGGGGACCTTCCACTAATAAGACTTACCCCTGTGCCAGGGAGGCTGCCAAATTATATGTACCTACTTTTATATAATGTAAGTGCGATGTGGTAAAAGACGATGCAAGATAGATAGGCGCAAAGCTGGTAAAGATATGTATGTCATATCATCATCATCATCATCATGATCAACCCATTACCGGCTCACTACAGAGCACGGGTCTCCTCTCAGAGTGAGAAGGGTTTTAGCCATAGTCTACCACGCTGGCCAAGCGGATTGGCAGACTTCACACACCTTTGAGAACGTTATGGAGAACTCTCAGGCATGCAGGTTTCCTCACGATGTTTTCCTTCACCGTTAAAGCAAGTGATATTTAAATACTTAAAACGCACATAACTCCGAAAAGTTAGAGGTGCGTGCCCCGGGATCGAACTCACGACCTCCGATTAGAAGTCGGTCGTCCTAACCACTAGGCTATCACAGCTTTTTTTATGTCATATTGTAGACCCTATAAACCGCGTTAACAAGGCTATAGTTTTTTTACCTTTTTTATTTTAAAACAAGCAGTTGACCGCTATTGCGTATGCGCAGTAAGACCACATCACTTTGTATAAAGTACTCTATCATCCTGTGAAAGTTCTGTCAAAATAGGTTCAGCTGTTTTGAAAAGTAAGTACATATTACGAATAGACGAAAAACAGAAAAACATTTTTTTATAAACGGTGGCTTTTTAATAATGTATAAGTAAACATAAGTTCACTAATAAAAACCCATATATTTCGAAAACACGGACAGGAAGTTAATTTTAATTGGTATAGATATAAAATACATATTAAAGTGGTGTTAATATTACATATTCAATTACTTACACATTACATGCATACTTTTTCATAGTAAATTTCTCATAGAAATCAGTGGACGGATAACAGGTACAAGGGTGGACGATAACTAGATTTAGTGGACGATAACCGGTGAAATCGGCATTTTCAGCTTTTTATTAGGATTAAAAAAAAACTAGTTATCTGACTAAAAATATACTAACGTGCAATGAAAATAGACTATATTAGAAGTGTATACCAACAAGTTTTTGTTTAATTTTTTTTTATAGAACATATATTTTCACCCTCTCAAACTCAATAACTCCACTAAATGGACGATAACCGGTGTTAGTATGTATTTATGTTCGCGATTATTTCAAAAACCAGTGAACCGATTTTAGTCCGGTGGGACCACGGGTACATAGTAGTAAGTATAGCGTGGTCCCACCAGTAGGACAAAACGGTGGAACTACGGGCCCTTCACCGTAGATGGTGACGTACCGTTGGGCCTCGGGCCTCGGGCCTCGTCCCGCAATACCTACCCTATAAGGCAAATGGTTATTGGTATTCGATTGTGTTTAGGTAGTATATAGCGCTAAGTTTATGGAAGCGGTCTTCCTACCCTGTATTATAATCTTTGTATCTACCTATTATTTGTTAGGAATGGAATTTCAAAAAATTCTCTTTAGTGTACTAAGTACCCTGTTGAGTTAGGGGAGATGTTATAACTTATAAGCTGATTACTGTAGATTTGAATTTTCCTTGTATAGTACTAGAGTATCTCGATATTTGAAATTTCCTCCTTTCAAATCTCTAGGTCCACCGCTACCGGTTTAATCAGTCAGTAAGTCACGCTACTGTCTTGTGTGTACACAAGTTTATGCGTGCGGAGTCGCAAGCAAAAGCGAGTGTGTAGGTGCCTTGGTAGGTATAATACAATGTATAGTAGGTAGGCAGGTAGGTAGATAATGTGGCTAATTCTGTTGTACACAATCTCTAAACCTAAACTAAATTGACAGGTTTAAAAATAGTGCTATCCTCTTCAGCAGGGAGGATTGTGAAAGAGACAGGAATATATTTAGACCTGTCATTTTAGTTTAGACTAGCTGACCCCCGCGACTTCGTTCGCGTGTTTATAGGTTTTATATAGGATCGGATCGGATCCCATAATTCTTTTATGTACCTAAATTAAATGTAGCCTAAGTTTCTCCTTATAACATTGAAAGTTCCATTAAAATCAATTCAGCCGTTTCGGAGATTAGCTGGAACAAAGAAACAGACCGACAAACATAAATTTAAACGCACACCAGTTTAAAATAAGCCGTACGTTCAAAGATCCGGGTCCCAAGTTATTTGAACCCAATACTGAGGGTTTTAATGTCTGTCATTTCTGAACTAAAAAACCTATGACCTTGAAATATTTGCGGGACAATATATAAAGTACTACCTTTCTAACAAAAAAAGAATGAGTGAAATCGAACAACGCATTATTGAATTACAGCTAAATACACGTTTTAACTTTCATCCCCTCTCCCAAGAAAACCGTGCTGAATTTCGGGATAAAAAGTATCCTATGTCCTACCTCGGAGTATAAACTCAAATCGTACCAAGTTTCATTCGATTCCATTCAGTACTTTCGGCGTGATGCGCAGCCAAGATACAGACAGACAGACAGACAGACAGACAGACAGACAGACAAAAATGAAACAAATTTCAGTTTTGGCTTCAGTATCGATTATAGAGTGCCCTCCAATAAAAAATTTCAAAATATCTTCAATGTACAGAATTGGATCTGTTACAGTTTTATTATATTACTAGCTGACCCCCGCGACTTCGTCCACGTGGTTATATAGGTTTTTATATAGGATCGGATTGGATCCCATAATCCTTTTGTGTACCTAAACTAAATGTAGGCTAAGTTATTTCATATAACATCACCTATCTGCCATTGAAAGTTCCATCAAAATCCAGTCGATTCGGAAATTAGCTGGAACAAATAAACAGATCGACAAATATAACTCTAAACGTACACCAGTTTAAAATAAGCCGTACGTTCAAAGATCCGGGTCCCAAGTTATTTGAACCCAATAAATGTGTGTAATTTCTGAACTAAAAAACCTATGACCTTGAAATATTTACGGGACAATACTTAAAGTACTACCTTTCTAACAAAAAAAGAATGAGTTAAATCAAACTACCCGTTAATGAATTACAGCTAAATACACGTTTTAACTTTCTTCCCCTCTCCCAAGGGAACCGTCCTGAATTTCGGGATAAAAAGTATCCTATGTCCTACCTCGGAGTATAAACTCAAATTGTACCAAGTTTCGTTCGAATCCGTTCAGTAGTTTCGGCGTGATGCGCGGCCAAGATACAGACAGACAGACAGACAGACAAAAATGAAAAAAATTACAGTTTTGGCTTCAGTATCGATTATAGAATGCCCTCCAAAAGAAATTTTCAAAATATCTTCAATGTACAGAATTGGATCTGTTACAGTTTTATTATATTATAGATATTATATTATAGAAGATAGATTTAGAGATTGTGTACAACGGAATCGGCCACAATCATGCTTTATTTTTATAAAAAACTAGCGGACCCGGCAGACGTCGTTCTGCCCGCTATTAGCACCACCTACCGGGTCCAATTTTTCTACTTATAAACCTTCCTCTTGAATCACTCTATCTATTAAAAAAAACCGCATCAAAATCCGTTGCGTAGTTTTAAAGATTTAAGCATACATAGGAACATAGGGACAGAGAAAGCGACTTTGTTTTATACCTATGATTATTTGATATAAAAAAGAAAGTTGACAATGATAACGCATTTAAATGAAGTAGGTACCTAAGTAGGTAATAAAAATGATTACAGTGTGAATGAAACAATAAATATCTTAGTAGGTATTCAAGTTGGATTAATAAAATTACAAAGATTGCGATGCGTACTCATTTTCAGTTGTTAAAACTAAGGTAGGTCTAGGTATTTTTCCACGGAACAGAAAAAACAGTATTTTCAGTAATTAGCAGTATATTTTAGTAACACCATAAGTATTATATTGCAGAATTTACTAACTGAAAGTAACATTGGGTACCTACATACCTACATCGTAAATCGTAATAGGTACTATAAGCAAGTAGTACCGCATTTTCATATATTTTTTTTGTGTACCTATTAGTTACTTTTTTCTCGTATAATAACTGTTGTTCGTGATTATTGTTTGTGTAATGTGATTATTGTTCACGTGGACTTAGGGTGAGATCGATAGAGCGTAGTCTGACTCTACTCAGATTCAAGACAGAGTAGAGTCACACTATACTTAGATCTCACCCTCAGTCACACTAATCACACTAATATTATAAAATATAAAGGCGAAAGTTTGTGTGTGTGTATGTGTATGTTTGTTACTCTTTAACGCCGTAACTACTGAACCGGTTTGGTTGAAATTTTGAATGAAGATAGATTATGCCCTGACTTGATACATAGGTTTTGATACTTTTTACCCTGGAAAAACACAAGTCCCAAATCACAGTTCCCACGGGATTTTGAAAAAATCTATAGCTACAGCTATAGGTAGATTACTATAGCAAACTCCCTTGAAAATAGGTATAAAGTTTGGAAAAGGAAGCGGGAAGGGAGCCGGCGATCCAGAGATCGATTTCGATGGGACTTTTACTGTTTAACTTAGGCTTCTTTTGTTTTAGAAAAAAGAATTACCAGTTTCGCGAAATAAGTTAGGTTATTAAAAAAATTGTAGTTAGGTAATCATTATTGTAGTTCCGTTTTAATGCGCCACTTTTAACAGTATTTAGCAATGTACTTATTATGAGCTCAAAGCAGCTTAGGAAAAACAAAGAGTTCCCGCGGGATTCTAAAAACCTAAGTCCAGGCGGATGAAGTTGCGGGGATCCGCTTGTGTATAATTACACAAATTATAGTAGAGTAGGTAGGTAGGTAGGGTATAAGAAGATCGCTTCCGAAAACTTAGCGCTCTTATTATACCTACTACCTATACACAATCTTAGAAGACTAATTCATCAAAGATCATAGGATAGGTATCGGCCTTGGCGCGCGCGACAGTTTGTAGGTACCTAACGTAAATAGGTCACACAACGTTCGTTGACCTCCGTCAACTGATTTTATTTTAATTACGTAACAAACTTAAAAACTGTAGGAAATATTTTTTTTGCAATTACAGTTCTGTTTGACCTCCCAAAACGGGTATTGTACAAAAAGTGCAATTTTTTTGTAAAAACGAATTTTTTTTTTACGTTTTTTTATAGTATCTTATCGGTAATCATCAGAACTATCACTTGTCTTCGTTTCCGTGAGCGTTCTCCATACACCCTGTTACCTGTATAGAACAGGAAAGTAAAGGATATTGCACATCTACTTAGCTATCTGTATGGTATGCAATATGCATCTACATCGATGATGATGGTATGACATTTTACGTCAGTGATATGATATGACACCTTGGTAGGTAGGTAGGTAGGTAGGTAGGTAGGTAGGTGATTGTACGAGTTTAAAGACCTGCTACTAATAAAATGAACGCAGAACAAAAAAGTATTACAGACTTCTTTGTTCTGTGATAATGAACAAGGTGACCTTATTAGTGACGGTTTCGTAAGTCTATATCTATACAAATAAATAAAATGCACTGTTTGTCTGTGATTTCAAAACAACTGGCTCTTATGAAGCACTTTAGAGGCCGTATGTCTTCCCGCGCTAGTGAGTTTCGGCCCGAGTTTAAAATGTGTGCGTGTATCCAATCGCTTATCGCAATACAATGGCACCGTAAGCTGCACTCACACAATGACATGGTATACTTCTATTTTTCACCCCCCTAAATGTTAAGGGTAGTCCACCCCTAAATTTTTATTTTTTATTTTTTAGACAAAATTTTTAGTTTTTATTTTTTTATGATACAACATACAAAAATACACATACAATCCTAAATTTTCACCCTTTTACGATCAACCCTTATTTTTTAATAGCGATATTAGTACTTTTTTCTCCTCTGTGCTTTGATGACCGGGTAGGAGCGAAACGTTCCCCCAGCGGAATCTTGAATATCTCCGGAGTCTTGAGACACACAAATTCCATTTACACACACACATTTACCTCTAGCTACGCACTAATTACTTATTGCACTAATTTTTTTTTTCGTGCGCACGTTGGGAAAAAAACATGCCGCTGGGAGAACGTACTCCTGGCGGAAAGTGTTTTTGGCGAATTTTTCAAAAACGGTTGGACGCACAAATTTGAAACTATCACACACATTTACACGTCCTAACACACTGAATATCTGCATACTTAAAATCAAGAAATTCGACAACATTCCGCTGGGAGTACGCACACGGTAGGTTGCACTGATGTCAGTATGTCACCGGGCAGGACGACGTCTGCCGGGTCCGCTAGTAGGTATCACTACATAGTATAAAACAAAGTCGCTTTCTCTGTCCCTATGTCCCTATGTATGCTTAAATCTTTAAAACTACGCAACGGATTTTGATGCGGTTTTTTTAATAGATAGGGTGATTCAAGAGAAAGGTTTATAAGTAGAAAAATTGGACCCGGTAGGTGGCGCTAATAGCGGGCAAGACGACGTCTGCCGGGACCGCTAGTATTATATAAAACAAAGTCGTGTTAGTTCGAACACTTATAACTCGAGAATGGCTGGACCAATTTTCATGGTTTTTGATTTGTTGTATTTGTCTCCGTCCCGAATAGCATAATAACTATTAAAAACATTAGAAAATTGACGAAAAAATAAAATAAGAGGAAAAACATTTTCCCATACAAAATGTTCAAGGGATTCGTAACTGTCAAACAACCCGTCGCGTAGATACGGTAAACTCTCTCACCCGTACTTATATAATTCTTCGGTACGTATGTTTGTCACCTAACTCCTCCTAAAAGGCTGGACCGATTTGTTTGAAATTTTGTGTGTATATTTCAATGGGTTCCTAGATGGTTTGAAAACGCATTTACCGGGTAAGTACAGGTAACCTACCGGGTCTCAATAAGTGGCGCCGATATCGGTATGTCACCGGGCAGGACGAAGTCTGCCGGATCCAATAGTTTATAATATTAGTAGGAAGGATCAACTGCCTCAGTGGTCTAGTGGTTGGCGTCGTTGACAGCGGATCACGAGGTCCTGGGTTCAATTTCCATGTCGGGTATGAGATATTGGGTTTTTCTGTGTCAAGAAATTCTCAGTGCCAGCCCGGAAGTTGGAAGTACTTTTTTTTAATTCAAAGACAAGCTATCTCTTGACTGCAATTTCACTTGATGGTAAGTGACGACGCAATCTAAGATGGAACCGGGCTAACTTGGTACAGGAATCGCAATTTTTATACACAAGTGTTTACTATAGGAGATATTATTATGACCTGTGTATGCGCACACACTTGTGCACTATAATATCTCCTGCGCTGTTGGCTAGTCCCTGCATCTATTGAGATTGGCCGCCTGGCTGAAATTTGGAGCGCCGCTGTGGTCTTGAGGTCCCGTGTTTGATTCCCGGCATCGACAGCGACAATTTGGGATTATACTTATAATTTCTAGATTGTCTCTGGTCTGGTCTGGTAGGAGGCTTCAGCCGTGGCTAGTTACCACCCTACCGGCAAGTCGTGCCGCCAAGTAATTTAAAACCGATCAGAGGTATGGCTTTAATAAATAGAATAGAATAGAAAAGATTTTTATTCAAATAAACTTTTACAAGTACTTTTGAATAGTCAATTGAATCTACCACTGGTTCGGAATGCCATTCCAACCGAGAAGAACCAGCAAGAAACTCGGCGGTTGCTCTTTTCCAAATTAACAATATCAATACATATTATAACAATTTTATGTTAAGTAGGTACATGATTGAATTGCCGTCTCGCGCATTGCTGGAACGAGTCAAATCCACGCTTTTTTATCATTTATATTATAATCTTCAATTGTATAATATGCTTTTTTCATGAGCATACTTTTAATAACTTTTAATAAAAACTGCTATAGATACCTCTTCCAGGTTAGCCCGCTTCCACCTTAGACTGCATCGTCAGTTACCATCAGATGAGATCGCAGTCAAGGGCTAGATGTGATTGTTCATTGTAGATGAATAAAAAAATTTAAATGTATTAATTAAAATTAATCAATAAAAAAAATTGTGTATGAGGATCAGCCATGTGTAGGTTAGAGATTGTGCTATTTTTGAATTACTTTGCCACCATAAGGCGGGCAAGTAGCTCTTCGCATCCGTTAACAAAGGCTACTGACTTAACTTGTTTTTAATTTATTTATTTAAATACATATTGTATAATAGTTTGTCATCGTATAAATAATAAACTGGTTTACGGTAAGTAGGTATAATTTAAAAAATGCACGAGATATCACCAGTAAAATCTTACCTGCCACATTAAGTGCTTGATCCAAACCGAATTCATTATTTTCAATATCATCAATTGTTTTTGACACTGCATCGATATTTTTCTTCACCATTGTACTTACATTTACGATATTACATAAAGTATTTTTTTTGCAACTTCATTCACAACTTATTCATGCGATGATAAAAAGTAATTTGCTATTCACTTCTGACTCTGTGTAGGTACTACATAATATACCTACTAACTTTAAGTGAACTAATAATCAGGAATTACATTGTAATTTGGGATCGCACATATCTTTTTATTGACGATTAAATAAAAAAATACGTAGGTAAGACTGTTTAACGCTATTTATCAGCTCTATAACATTAATATGTATTGCTTCGAGTAGATTCGCGTCGCAACTGTTACAACTTACTTTGGACTGGCGAAAAGATTTCGACAAAATATACAGGTTTCTGTTTGGAGCTTTTTAGGGTTCCTTAGAACAAGGTTAAGCTAAAGTTTCGTCATGGATGTCTGTTTCCTTTGTACGTCATATCATAGACATTTATTTAGATACTTTTTTTAACGTAAAGTTTAGCAAAAGCTTACACGGTATAGACGCGGTTGCGGGTCGAGACTCGAGAGTCGAGACTAGAGTTAAGTCGAGATTTCGAGTCCAGACTCGAGAGTCCAGACAGAGTCGAGATCGGGCTCGACTTACGATTTGCGGACGAATTGGGTCGCAACTCGCGGTCCAGATTCGATTCTCGGCTCGAGTCGTCAGCTGCGCAGTAATTTGGCATAGTGATAGCTTGCGGCCTGGAGATGGACATTGAAAACTTATTTTTTAACCCGCAAACATTATTAGGCAGTTTTTCTGATTTTCCATAAGTAACTATAGATCGACCAGAATCTCATGAAAAATAGGGAAATGAAATTCCAAGGTTAGCTGCCCTAGCGATAAACAAAGTAACTGACATTTTTTGTGAAATTGACTTTTTGCAATAACAAAAGTTTTATGTCGAGTAGTTTTTTACCAGAGTTTAATATTTCAAATAACTTGAACCGTTTACTGAAATTTCAATTGCCCAAACAAAGTAACTGCACTCACTAACCCGGAATATAAATGCAAAAACCAAGTAAACAACAAGCACAACACAAAAACAAAGTTGTTGTAACAAACACAAAGTAATTGGATGTTGATTACTTTGTTTTTGTATTTAAAATGCAGTTGCTTGATTTTTCGTTTCGTGAAACGATCCTAGGTAAGGTGTTCGGAATGTAATTACTTTGTTTATCACTAGGGCAGCCGAGTTAACCTAGTGTTGCTTACTACAAAATTTCATTTCCCTATTTTTCATGAGATTCTGGTCGATCTTTAGTTATATTATTTATTATCGTACTCAAAAATAACCAACCACGATAATATTATACCTTTTTTATGTGTAATCGTGACTATTCGCAACAGACTCTATAGTGACTAAGAGATCGTAAAAAAACTTTGTTTTTAGTTCTGGCATGATTATGAAACCTTCCCTTACATTGTGTTTCAACTCGCACTTGACAAGTTTATAAAATACGGTAGCGGCAACGATCTACATAATATTGAAATCACTGCACAACGGCAAGCGCTCTGATTTTATTGGCTAAACAACATGTTACCTGGTGACCGTTATAACCTGATCAATACAACATTTGAATTTGGAGTAAGAAGCTCTTCAACGGCTATCGTCGTCGTCGTCGTCTCAACCTATAGACGTCCACACCTGGACATAGATCGCCACAGAACACGATCTTGCGCCGCCTGTTTCCAGGGGGTGCCAGCGACTCGCTTGAGATCGTCCGTTCATCTAGTGGGGGAGATGGGGGGGGGGGGGGTTATTCCTACGCTTCGGTTACTGGTGCGAGGTCGCCACTCAAGCACCTTGGGACCCCAACGTCCATCGGCTCTTCGAGCAATGGCTATAAAAAATCTCAAATTCAACGAATTAATTCGACCTAGAAAATTGTAAGGAGGAAGTATTTAGTACCGTGTAGGTACACTAAGGAGAGATTTATGACATTCCATCATGTAGGGCATCGATAAGGCCCGGACTTCACCAGAGCGGGGATGTGCGGAGATGTCTGAAGCGGAGACGAGAAGAGATATTTTTCAGCAAGGGTGTATCCACCGAAGCTGTGCGGAGATGCGTACTGGCTAGACTGGAGCGGAGATGTGTGCTGGCTAGAGCGGAGCGGAGATGTGTGCTGGCTAGACTGGAGCGGAGATGTGTGCTGGCTAGAGCGGAGCGGAGATGTGTGCTGGCTAGACTGGAGCGGAGATGTGTGCTGGCTAGAGCGGAGCGGAGATGTGTGCTGGCTAGACTGGAGCGGAGATGTGTGCTGGCTAGAGCGGAGCGGAGATGTGTGCTGGCTAGACTGGAGCGGAGATGTGTGCTGGCTAGAGCGGAGCGGAGATGTGTGCTGGCTAGAGCGGAGCGGAGATGTGTGCTGGCTAGACTGGAGCGGAGATGTGTGCTGGCTAGAGCGGAGCGGAGATGTGTGCTGGCTAGACTGGAGCGGAGATGTGTGCTGGCTAGAGCGGAGCGGAGATGTGTGCTGGCTAGAGCGGAGCGGAGATGTGTGCTGGCTAGACTGGAGCGGAGATGTGTGCTGGCTAGAGCGGAGCGGAGATGTGTGCTGGCTAGACTGGAGCGGAGATGTGTGCTGGCTAGAGCGAAACTGAACTGCGTGCGGCGAGCGTTGAATGTCGAGTTGAATACACAATTTAGCGCGATCTGACACGAAAGGCAGGCGTCTCAGTCATGTCACTATTACCAAAACTGCATCTGCTTTTACTTGAAGAAGGAGTTATTTAGAAAAATCTAAATCCAGGCGAATGGAGTCGCTGCCATCAAGAAATTAACCTACCATATTAAGTGCCAGTTTCACCGCCTTCTGATAAGTGTCAGATAGCCTAAACATAAGTTTTGTCACTTTCTTACTTACGTCAAGAGACAAAGACAAAAGTTGTGAATAAGCTATCCGAAACAAATTAGAAGGTTGTGAAACAGGCCCTTATTCTCCTTTTTGGAAGTCGGTAAAAATTAGCAAACAAATACAGAACTTGTAAAAGTATAGGTTACAACTGGTCTATTAAAGATTTATAATTAATTTATTGTTTACAGTGGTCACTGGTCGTTATCTAACAGTGATCGTTAACAGTAAATTATGATGCGAGTGTCTGTACATACTCTCTTCTCTTCCACCGTTAATCGTTATCTTAAGATGATTTAAATTACAGCAAAGATAAGAGCTGTTTGGTCTTTTACGTAGGTATTTCTGTTGCCGCCGTTATGTCATAATGAGGAACCTTGAAATACATACATATTATTTATCAACTAACTGTATAAATTGTTGTTGTAAGCTGTAAGTATATTTTCTTCAATCACTCAATTACACGAACAATTTCTTGAAAGATAAATGTTTTATTTAGTTACAACAAGTGTATATAATTTGTCGACATTTTTTTTTAATTTCTGAATTTACAAATATAAATTAAACATTTAAAAAACCCCCGACATTCGCCATTTTGTGGCGGCGGCCATCTTGGATTTGCATAGTGCTATTCTACTAGTCAAGCCCTTTCATTTGATACCCATATTAAGGGAGTTGTGAAAAAATATGTAATCCGCCAATTTGTAGCAGCGGCCATCTTGGATCGATTTGCATCAAACATAGCTAACAACACTCTCGACTAAATGACCTTTCCAACAAAAAAAAACCGCATTCAAATCGCTCCCGTTTGAGCGCTACAGGGGAACAGACACACACACACACACACGCGCGCGCGCACACACACACACACACAGAGAGAGAGAGCGAGACACGTCAAACTTATAACACCCCGTCGTTTTTGCGTCGGGGGTTAATAATTAGGTACCTATAGAAAATAATAGACATTAAGGCCCCTATCCCACTGGCGTTTTGCGAGCGTCGGCGCGCCGTTTCTCCAACGTCTGCGCAGCGTTGAAGTTGCGAAGTCGAAGCGTGAACGGTTGCCATTATAGTAGGGGAGCCGAGGATGCTAAATGTGGGGGTGCTAGCCAGGCAACCTCCAAGTGTGTCTGGGTGCTGCTGGTCCTCTTGGATACGTCCGAGGGGAAGAGCAGTATTCGGGCCGGTGCGCCCCGGTAACATGGTTAATAATTTCGGGGATATTGTTAGCCATGGCCAATGACCTGGCGGAGGGAGGTTTCTCCGCGTGTCCCTCTGATTAGCAGAGGGCACTGCGGATGAAACTGGGGGTGAGACACCCCGGGGCGGGGGACAGCGATGCCCATCGCGGGAGGAAGAAAACCTCGTTAAAAAATTACGGGAGGGCGCGAGCCTCTGGAGGGACAGCCCAGAGGCGAGCGGGAGCCCCAGCTGGGGCGGCTGCCGGACACCTGGGATGCATACTTTGGGTTCCCCAGGCGTCCAGCACACAGCATGAGGGTCATGTCGTGGTGGTTTTAGTGGGTATACCCGGTTGGAGTCCCACATAACCTTCGTTCTGCCGCATTCGGCCGCAGAACGGGGGTACCTATAAAAGGTTTCCACCACGTCAAAAAAAAAAAAAGGATGCTAAATGTGGATTTACTCGAGCGTCGTCGGGACCTAGTAGATTTTATAGATTAGTTGATAGGCACTCTATTGTCCTAGGACTACGTGCACGAAAAGCGCGAGAAACAACAAGTATAAATTAGAAATTTACAAAAACCCCCGACATTCGCCATTTTGTGGTGGCGGCCATCTTGAATTTGCATAGTGCTATTCTACTAGTCAAGCCCTTTCATTTGATACCCATATTGACAGTGTTGTGATAAAATATGTAATCCGCCATTTTGTAGCGGCGGCCATCTTGGACCGATTTTCATCAAACATAGCTAACAACACTCTCGACGAAATCACCTTTCAAACAAAAAAAACCGCATTCAAATCGGTTCACCCGTTTGAGCGCCACAGGGGAACAGACAGACACACACACACACACACACACACACACACACACACACACACACACACAGACACGTCAAACTTATAACACCCGTCGTTTTTGCGTCGGGGGTTAAAAATATCAAACAATTGTAGCTGAGCCTTGTGTGGCCCACGTTGTCGCGTGTTTGTCATTTTCTATGAAGTCGTATCGCGTTGCGTCCTGTCGCATGGCTTCGCATCGCGTTTATCGTTCATCTAAATTCTAAAGCAACGGGTCCGGCCAGCCGCATAGGTATTCACAGAAATGATCAGTCAGAAATATGCTTGTTTCATGTAGGTATATAGTAGGTAAATAGAATAAGTAGCCATTCGACATTTTGTGTATGAATGCGCGAGTAACATTTTCAGCCAAACTAGCTTTTGCCCGCGGCCAACTTAGATTTCGGGTTTTTCAAAATCCCGCGGGAACTGTGAATTTTTCCAGGATAAAAAGTAACCTATGTTTTAAGTCAGGGCATAATCTATTTTCATTCATTTCAGCCAAATCGGTTCAGTAGTTGCGACGTTATAGAGTAACAAACATCCAAACATCCACATTTTCACATTTATAATATTAGTAGGATTATGTACACTGACGGCAAAAAAATTCAAAAATAAAAAATTCACAGATTCTTCAATAAATTCATGATATGAATGCGCGATACATTTTCGTTGCCAAAAGTGAGATCCCGCGAGCGTCAGATTAGATTAAGGCCACTCTCTTCACGCGCTTATCCATACAAACGTATTACGCCTATTATTCTAATATTTGTCGCAATAGGTCTAAAGTTAAGCCAGATATCAATTTATATCTCCATTATCTATGCCATAAAATAAAAAAATTAGTAAAATTATATTTATTTTAAAAGTTATGACCATTGAAAAATCACTATTTTTGGGCAAATTTTGAGGCAACTTCGTGCGTAAATAAATTATATAAGAAAGCAGAAAATTTAAAAACGACCAAAGTCTTGTCATAGGTTACTTCATAATAATTACAAATGTATTTAGTTTATGTAATAAATTGCCAAGTATTTGCTAAAATAGGCGTAATTCCAAACCTAGATTTGCATATTTTTACTTTGCCATTTTTCACTAAAAAATCATGATATCTCAAGTAAAATTTATTACAGGGGAAAGGTGCGGTTAGTGCGGTGAAAGGGGTTACAAGTTAGACACGAAGAAAAGCGAGTAGCGGCCGATTTCGCACGATCTATCATCTATGACATAATTAGTCAACTACGAAACGTAAACAACAAATATGTCACACGTTACGTATAATAATTAGCATTTTTGTTGTTTATTTTGCCTTCTTATTTTGCTAATTGTAATTTACTGCTCTTTTATTCTATTGTAGACTCGTCAGCTAGAGATTATCGATACGGATACAAATCTAGACTTTTTTCCAAGCCGGGCCCCCAAAAATCCTCGACAAACACGAAGAAAAAGGAACAAACAGCATCTAATGATGCGTAAGTATCTACATATCTACTTGGTACAAGCTGACTAAAAATGAACATGAGTAAGACGAAAATCATGTCAAACACTCATGTCCCGCTTCACCCGATAATCGTTGAGAACTCGGTGCTCGAAATTGTAGACGAGTATATATACCTAGGACACACAGTCCAGCTAGGTAGGTCCAGTTTCGAGAAAGAGGTCAACCGCCGAATCCAACTCGGATGGGCAGCGTTCGGGAAGCTCCGCGATGTCTTCTCGTCCAAAATTCCTCAATGCCTGAAGACGAAAGTCTTCGAACAGTGCGTGTTACCAATGATGGCATACGGATCCGAGACATGGTCGTTAACTATGGGCCTCATAAGAAAGCTCAGAGTCGCTCAGAGAGCGATGGAGAGAGCTATGCTCGGAATTTCTCTACGCGATCAAATCAGAAATGAGGAGATCCGTAGAAGAACCAAAGTCACCGACATAGCTCAACGGGTTGCGAAACTGAAGTGGCAATGGGCGGGGCACATAGTTGGAGAACCGATGGACGTTGGGGTCCCAAGGTGCTGGAGTGGCGACCTCGCACCGGGAAGCGCAGTGTTGGTAGACCCCCCACTAGAATAGAATAGAATAGAATAGAATAGAAAAGTTTTTTATTCAAATAAACTTTTACAAGTGCTTTTGAATAGTCAGATGAATCTACCACTGGTTCGGAATGCCGTTCCAACCGAGAAGAACCAGCAAGAAACTCGGCGGTTGCTCTTTTCCAAATTTACAATATCAATATAACAATTTTATGGTAAGTACATGATTGAATTGCCGTCTCGCGCATTGCTGGAACGAGTCAAATCCACGCCTTTTATCATTTATATAAGTAATCATAATTTTATTCAGATAAACTTTCGGAAGCGTTTACGAATCGACAAATGAATCTACCACAGGTTCGGAATGGTGCTTACAATTCTACACATGTGAAGAAGGGCAGACAAAAGTAGCCCCATTTCCGACGGTGGCACCCGTTCACGAGCATGACGCATGATCCAGCCATTGCTTCGCTCAACCATATTCGAGGGAACGTAACAACACTAGGTGGACCGACATCAAACGAGTCACAGGGAGCCGCTGGATACAAGCGGCACAAGACCGTGGCATGTGGAAGTCCCTTCAAGAGACCTATGCCCAGCAGTGGACGTCAATCGGTTGATAACGACGACGACGACGACAAGCTGACTCCCCCTGCTTCATAAAAATGCTAGAAATAAAAATGTTATAAACAGTAATACTAAATATAAGTTTTACGCCCAGTCTGTGTTCCGAAACGAACGAACTAAGGTC
The DNA here is from genome assembly GCA_920104075.1 of Melanargia galathea. Taxonomy (NCBI): domain Eukaryota; kingdom Metazoa; phylum Arthropoda; class Insecta; order Lepidoptera; family Nymphalidae; genus Melanargia; species Melanargia galathea. The sequence continues at coordinate 6,040,822 of OV049867.1, forward strand.
GAGTCCAGACTAAGTAACACCTTTCAAACTATATTACATGCAATATAACCACTACCGCCACTACAGCCTTTTTAACGTCCCACTGCTGGGCACAGGCCTCCTCTTTCATAGGAGAGAGGGATTTAGAGCTTAGACCCACCACGCAGCTCCAATGCGGGTTGGCGGGCTTTTGTCACATGATAGTGAAAATAACCGGGAACAACTGCCGTGCTCTCCGAGGCAAGGGGGCAGTTGGCGGTGTTTCACACCGCCCACTACCAACTTCGGGCTGGCACTGAGAATTTCTTGACAGAAAAACCCAATACCTAAAAACTATTTGCCCGACCCGGGAATCGAACCCGTAACCTCGTCACAGTCGAATACTCTAAGCACTATATCAACGAGGCAATATAACAATAGACTTTTATAGCAAATTAGGTTTCAATACTAAGGGATAAAATATAATAAACATAAAGTATAATAGGAAAAAATTATTGCCATTTTACAAACTGGTTTTTTTATAGGTAATTTTTAATTGCACATCTAAAATACTAAACGTGCAATAAATATACTGACTTGCATACTAAATGATACCGTATTACTATTAATTTGTACAACTAATATACTGATTTGCACACTAAATTATTTCTTAGTTATTGTCCAAGAACGAGCGAAGCGAGCTCGGGACTTGCGGCACCCCAACTCAGATAGGTTAGGTTAGAAGGGACAACGAACAGGGGGATGGCGGGGTCTATAAGACTCCGCCATCACCTTCGTTGTTATTTTTTTGTTTTCTTTTCATACTGCCCAGAAAAAGGAACCCTGCGAAGCGAGGCTTCGTCAACTGCATTTGGTAACATCTATTTAACGATTTAATATTATATTGTATAACTGTCCACTATAATATTATCTCCTGCGTAGTGCCCTGCGTATGCGCACACACTTGTGCACTAGAATATCTCCTGCGTAGTTGACCCTGCTTCTGTTGAGATTGGCCGCTTTGGCCGAGATTCGGAGCGCTGTGGTCATAAAGTGGGTGGTCCCGGGTTCAATTTCCGGCAGGGGCAATTTGGGATTTTATAATTTCTAAATTGTCTCTGGTCTGGTCTGATGGGAGGCTTCAGTGGTTGGCTACCACCTTACCGGCAAAAGCCGTGCCGTCGAGCAATTAAACGTTCCGGTACGATGCTGTGTAGAAACCGATCAGGGGTATGTATACCTCTTTCAAGTTAGCCCGCTTCCATCTTAGACTGCATCATCACTTAACATCAAGTGAGATTGTATTGTATTGTATTTACAGAGGGGACGCCGCCAGGCGGGTGATCAGTCCTATGTAAGGACCATTTCACCCAATTGCCCGTATTTGGACACAGGTTACTGGTGTCCTGGCAGTTTGTTGTGCACCGGTTTAAGGGGGGCAGCCCCTCAAACCTTCCCACGACTTTCGTAAACCTAAGAATGTATACCCTATAGAGAGGTGTCTTCTTTTTAGGGTTCCATACTCAAAGGGTAAAAACGGAACCCTATTAATGTCACTCGGCTGTCTGTCCGTCCGCCGGTCACAGGTCTGTAGCTCATAGACTAAATGAGTTGAGTAGAAAAACCTAAAATTTTGGTATTTGGTGTAGAACGTTAACCCAAAACTAAATATTGAATTAGAAATTGAAGTAAATTATTTTTCAGAGGGGCATGGAATATTTTTCAGGGGGGCTTTCCCATACATGAGAAAGGAGCCGAAAAAAAATTTTTTTTTTAACCTAGCTTGTGGGGTATCATTATTTAGAACTTATTAAGTAGAGCACGAACATATATTTTTTTAATTTTTTGCTTAAAAAATAAGGAAATGGGGGGCATCAAAGTTGTTAGGTTCAGACCATTTTTGTGATGGGGGCTATCTCAAAAACTAAACCAGTTAGGAATATGAAACTTAGGTATATTATGAACCATATACTGTATTTAGACAACAAATACTAAAAATAATGATTTATAAAGTAATTTGTAAGCTGTGATCAAAACAAACGAACACTTTTTGGGTTTTTCTTTCACGGTTTGTTGCGATGTCTAGCTCGGAAATGAAATATTTCTCACGCCCAAAATATTATGTTGTTCATAATTATGTACGGAACCCGAAAAGAGTGAGGCCCGACTCGCACTTGGCCAGTTTTTTGATAATATCGTTACCTTGCAGTTCCCTTCTTACCAATAAGTACATAGGGCAATCAGCTATGAAGTGAAAGCTAGTTTCTTTTTCTCCACACTCTGGACAGGATGGGTCTTCTACGAGTCTCATTATTGCAAGATATCTATTAAGCAGATAGTGTCCAGTTGTTATATGTACCTGCTACCTAGGTAGTGTAGTAGAGTAGGCTAGGTTTGGGTCCGCAGAATTACATACATTTCATGTGTCATACTAAGTATAGGTGAATGGTTTTATAATGTTCTCCAACCTAACTTCCAATCTATACAAGATTAGTTTGTATGCGTACTACTCTTGTATAATTTGGACGATCTTGATTAAAAAGTAATTTACAATCTATACGCGACCAGTTTCACACCTTTGCGGTTTGGCTTTGTATAGAATGGAAATACACGTAACCGTGCACAAACTCCAAGGAATCACTCTACAGTATAGCTGTACTGACTTCGGCCCAAGAGTTTTTGCAAAAGGTCAATGTTACGTAGGCGTAGCAGAGTGAAGTCTTTGGACAGAATAGGTATATTAGACTTCAGCAATAGGTCTGGCAATATCAGAAAACATATTAGTGACATATGTATACATTTATGGTTATAACTTCGTACGTAAGAATGATAACTCGATGTGTTATATATTAAAACCTTCCTGAAAGTACGATAGCGAAACAATCATCAAAATCGGTTCATTAGTTGCGGAGATAATCGCGAACATACTTACATATATACATACATACATACTTACATACATACGGGTCGAATACAGAACCTCCTTTTTTTCAAGTCGGTTAAAAATTAGTGTGCGATTCAGTATTTTAGGCGCTACTTTCGAATATTAATAGTGGGCACATTTAGTGTGCAATTCAGTATTTTAGGTGCTACTTTTGGAACATTTTGTGTGCGAAAGAGAATCAATAGATATACGATTAAGTACCACCCTTTTTTAATTGATAATTTTTTATCGCCTATAATCTCTAAACACATTGTTTACTTTTTAGATGTTCTTGGAGCCTTTTGAATTGCGCTTAGGGCAGAAAATATCTAAACGAGCGAAGAACCATGATGATAACGAGTAAATAATATTTCAAAAACCAATGAAAATACTGTTATATAATTATTGTGTGCTTATGATTATGATAATCAAAATATATTGGGACAGGGTAGTCAAAGCGAACTAACATGTATTTTATAATATTATTATCTTACAAAGTGTACGAAACATTATCTCCACCGTAATGTAATAGACAAATTTGTACAAAAAAAATTATTTTGTTTTGCAAAAATTGCATTGTCGATTCGGTCTAACATGCTCGCGCGCAGATTTGCTAAAAGCAGTAATGAAGTGAGGGGCATCCTCCTCAGGGCTTACTGTCAATGTTTATATACCTGTCAGTTGTGGTACTGGTACAAGAGGGTGTCCTTCAGCACCATAAGGGTGCAGTATAATAACGCATACCGCATCATTATGAAATTTCCCAGATACTGCAGCGCATCGAGTATGTTTGCCGAGTCGGGGGTGCCTGATTTCTTTGCTGTTATCAGAGCACGTATAGCTTCCTTCTGGGAAAGATTGCGTAACTCTAGTAACAGCATCCTCCAAGTGGTGAGCCAGGACTTGCGCGGTCCAATGATTGCTCATTGGATCAAGATGCATCGAGATCCAAATAGGAAATAACTCTGCACACCTTCAGTGTGCAGCGTTAATTTAATAGGTATATGTAAATTTATATATATAGTATTCTATATCACCTATTCTATTGTATTTGATTTTAATTTATTTAATTAATTTTTGATATGTTTTTTGTATTTCTATATTCATACCTACTTGGGTTTTTACCTGAATAAAGAAAATTATTATTATTATTATTATTAAAAAAAATCCATCCATCCATCCATCCATTACATGTTTCAAAGAACATTGAGCAAAATTCATGTTACGTCATTTCGCTTTGACTCTGCGCTAATATGTCTTGATATTTGATCCCTTACGTGCATAGCATACATATTATTATAAGTACTTTTATTTTATAATACGACTGTGTACGAACTATCTAGTTGTGTCCTAATATCTTTTTTCTCTTTTGTGTCATTTTGCTCATCATTCAGACCGATTACTAAAAAGTTAGTTTTAATTTTAGTACTTTTGATGTTTAAATAAATGACTTTAAATAACTTTCTTATTTTATTTCCAATATTTGGTATCCTTAGCGACCATGCAAGAGACACGGTGTGGCGCCGGCACCACTGAATTTTTCATATATTATGTAAGTATAAAAGTTGGTAAGTATCTACGAAGATCATGAATACATCAATGTAATAAGGTGGATTCACGTTATTCATAATATAATGTAGATTCAGCCGTATTTTACATAGAATATAATATATTCACATTTAAAAATGTGTGAAATATTATACCTAAATACACATAGTTCTGTTATTTTACATTTCATAATATTGTCTTGTATGATTTTCTTTTATATATGCACATTCTAAGTAGGTTTTCGAATATACATATAAACAAAGTTTTGACAGCGAAAAAATATTATGTTACTTAGTCTGGACCCACCCTTTTGTCAATTATTTTTATCGATTTGTAAAATAATTATTATCACATTATCCTACTAACTATATCTAATATTATAAATGTGAAAGTGTGGATGTTTGGATGTTTGTTACTCAATCACGCCGCAACTACAAAACCGATTTGGCTGAAATTTTGAATGGAGATAGCTTATGCCCTGACTTAAAACATAGGCTTTTTAACTTTTATCCCGGAAAAAATCACAGTTCGCACGGGATTTTGAAAAAAAAAAAACAAATCTAAAGCAACAGCTGTAGGTAGATTACTATAGCAAACTTCCTTGAAAGTAGGTATAAAGGTTGGAAAAGGAAGCGGGAACGGAAACCGGAAATCCACGATTCCCTCGGGATTTGTGAGAAACCGAAATTCACGCGGGCGAAGCTGCGGGCAGAAGCTAGTTTTAAATAATTTTGGGGGATAAGTAATCAATTACATTTGTAGTATCTCTGGATTTTCAATTATTTTCTTTATTTTTTTAGGATTCCATTCCTCAAAAGGAAAAACGAACCGTAAATGAAAAGGAAATAGGCATGATTGTGCATTGTACTGTCCAATGTCCATATGTCATTCTGTCTCGCTTTAGTTTTACGTGTAGCTATGGTAGCTGCATACTCTTCTTTACTGACGATGTCTCGCTCTCTAAATGCAGGACGAGACAGCAATATTTTAGGCTCCGCCCACCAACGACTTCTCGCTTGCATGGAGAGCGCTCTTAAGATTATTAATTAACCTACTTTTTTCATATTATCATAACGCACTAATGGCCTTAACATAATAATATTTTATGATAAAATGACCATTTATCAAAAGAGTTCTTGAGTTTTCTTTTCCTGCTGATAAAAAAATCCTTTAAAAAAATTATTAGTAGTATAATACTACTAATAATTTTTTTAAAGGATTTTTTTATCAATTGTTTGTTACAATCACAAATTCCCGATGGCAGAAAGATTTTCATAAAATTTTCGAGCATAAATTTTACAATGATACGTTTTTTTTTTACTTAAATTATTAGTTACTTAACTTACTTAGTATTTATATTTTAATCTTACCTTCGTCATCACATTATGGAATATTTATTGCAAGTACACTTTTTGTTGATATTTATTATTCTTTTTGATGTTGCTTTCATAGTGTTTAAAATTTCTCTAAACGAATATTGTTGGTGAGTTAGAAAATCAGCTTCTTGCTTTAAATTCCGAATTATATTTTCAACAGGAACTAGATTTTCATACACAGAATCCAAAGTTTCTTGTAATAAAACGTCTCTTTTTAATGTACTTCTTGAAGCCTCTTGTGTCAATTCTTTTTTGATATTATCAACGACTCGTTTAGCAATATTTCCTGAAACTCAAGTCAAAATTAGTTATGTATTTTTTTTATCAGATACTTGTAAAAGCTAAGCTCTTTTATTTTCGTTTACCTTTATAAAAAGTTTTCTTTACTTGTATCGTAAGATCCATTTCTGAATTGACTGGAACTCTAATTTCATTATCGTTTTTTCTAATTATCGATTTAATAATTGTTATTTTATCCTGTGTGTCTGTTTTGAGATACTTAGAAGTATCAAAAGTTCTTATTACCGTTTCATTTTTATTATTTATGAAAGTGTGAAAGCCTAAATTTATTTCTATTGATGAATTTTTATTTAGACGCATTTTTTTTTCCTCAGCTTTCATTGAATTAATTTCATCATCATTTATTGGAGTTTCTTTTAAATTTGTGGAATAAACTTTCGAAATATGTAAATCTGACGGGCTTTGATAAAAATTTGAATAGTCTTTTAAAATTTTAGTTTGATATTCTACTTTTTCATTGATAGAAGATTTTCTATTATCTGATACTATTGAAGTTATCTTACTTTTAGTTATTTGCAACTCAGGTTTAGTTTCTAGGGATTCTTTATCAGTGGATTCTTCTTTTCCAAAGAAATAATCTTTAGTGGATAAATCATGATGCTCATCAATATCATTATTTTCCAGATTTTCCTGGACTACATCATCTGGATCGAAGGATGGCAATTTAAGTATTTGGCTACTAGCTGAACGGTCTTTATTTCTGTAGTTAACGGGATCATTATTTATGGTATATTTTTCATAAGATTCCGATATTGAACTGGTCTTTTCTGGCAATGCTAGAGATGACGAAAGATTAAGGGAAGATGTCAGTTTCAAACTTTGGCTAGTAACTGAACTGAACTGTTTATTTTCGTGGATGATAAAATCATTGTTATTTTTTTCCTGTATTTTAAATGTCAAACTCATCTTCTCTTGTAATGCAGGCGGTAGCGTTACGTTATTAGTATCAACATTATCAGATGTGATATTAACACCAGTTTTCAAATCTTTCGAATCAACAGCAAGAATGCTGGAAACTTTTTCACTTTCATTCGATTTAGTACTATTTATACTAACTGAGGATATCAGTTTTACACTTTGGCTAGTCACTGTACGGAACTGTTTATTTTCGTGGCTTATGAAATCATTATTATCTTTTTCCTGTGTTTTAAATGTTGAACTCATCTTCTCTTGTGATGCAGGTGGTGGCGTTACGTTATCAGTATCAAAATTATTTAATATGATATTAACACCAGTTTTTAAATCTTTCAAACCAACAGAAAGAGCACTGGATTTTTTTACACTTTCATTCGATTTAGTACTATTTATACTTACTGAGGATGTCAATTTTACACTTTGGCTAGTAACTGTACTGAACTCTTTATTTTCGTGGTTTATGAAATCATTATAATCTTTTTCCTGTGTTTTAAATGTTGAACTGATCTTCTCTTGTAATGCAGGTGGTGGCGTTACGTTATTAGTATCAAAATTATTTGATATGATATTAACACCAGTTTTTAAATCTTTCAAACCAGCAACAAGAACGCTGGAATTTTTTTCACTTTCATTCGGTTTACTACTATTTATACTAACTGAGGATGTCAGTTGTACACTTTGGCTAGAAACTGTACTGAACTGTTTATTTTCATGGTTTATGAAATCATTATTATCTTTTTCCTGTGTTTGAAATGTTGAACTGATCTTCTCTTGTAATACAGGTGCTGGTGTTTTGTTATTAGTATCAAGATTACCCGATATGATATTAATACCAGTTTTTAAATCTTTCAAATCAGCAACAAGAACGCTGGATTTTTTTTCACTTTCCTTCGATTTGGTACTATTTAGACTAACTGAGGATGTCAGTTTTACATTTTGGCTAATAACTGAACTGAACTCTTTATTTTCGTGGTTAATAATAAAATCGTCACTATCTTTTTCCTGTGTTTGTAATGTTGAACTGATCTTCTCTTGTAATACATGTGGTGGTGTTTCATTATTAGTATCAACATTACCTGATATGATATTAATACCAGTTTTTAAATCTTTTAAATCAGCAGCAAGAATGCTGAATTTATTTTCACTTTCATTGTGTTTGGAAATGTTTATATCCGTAATGGCGTCTTCCCTGGTAATTTCAATCAATTTATGGTCAGCTATTTGTTCATCAGCAGCTTCACTCTGTGAATATAAAAATTACTATACTATACTAGAAGAGTTAGAATAGAAAAGTTTTTACTCAATTAAACCTTTCTTGAATCTATGTCTGCAAAAATAATAAGATATTTAAAGTTAAAAAAGGATTTTAAAGATGAGTATCTTTTGATACATCTAATATAACTTATGCTTTAAACTAACATACTATCAAGGCTGTGAGGTTTTGGTCATTATTTTTATCTTCTGTTTCGTCAAGATTTTCTTTAACAATATCATTATCAATATCATTGGTATCACTGTGTTCCTGATTTGTGATGATTGCTGTACTATCTACATTCTGGTGCATATCAGTTATTTTTATTACTTGTATTTCTTCTTTCATGGATAATTGGGAAGCATCATATTCTTTGTTTAATTTAGCATTTAATAAATTATTTGGCATAAATTTTAATTCATCCATAGTATAATTGCTTTCTTTTTTTGATATTCGAGAGCCTTTGGCTGTTATAAGTACGTCGTGAGTAAGTGATGTTATACCAGACAAACTATTTGGATTGGATCCGGTTACATTTTTATCTGTTTTTGACTCTGCATCATAGTTTTCAGTGCCTTCAAATGTTATTATACCTATTTGTGGATTTGATAAACTATTAATTTTGTTTTCGCTTAAGTTTAGTTCAGTAACAAACACGTCAGAAGAAGAACTTTTATGTTTTAAGATTTGAATTTTTATATCAGCAATAGAAACGGAAACATTGTTATCTCTATCCTTTAATAGATCATTTTCAGAAAATTTTCGATCACTCTCATTTATATGAGTACTTATTTTTTTTTCTTCTGAAGTAGTAGATTGATTGAATAGCTCAATTGTAGGTTGACTTTGAGACTCTTTTTGAGTAATAAAAGAACCTGTCACTGTTCTATCAGAACTATCATGTTCTTTTGGTGTTTTTTCGGAAACAAAAAATTCAGTACTGAGTTTTTTGTTATTTATACTTTTTTGTTTTTTAGGTGGCATGAAATAAGTGTCTGAAAACTCATTGACAGATATTTTAACTTTGTTCTCAGTAAAAGTTCTAAGTTTTGATTTTTTGTTTTGGTTTTCTTCTAGAACACTCCTCGACGATACAGCAGGTGGGTAAGTAATGAGCGGATGTGAGTAGGTTTCTACGATGGAACTTTTGCTTGGTGAGTCTTGAGTAGTGTCTGGTTTATCTAAAATTTTATCTAATTGTTTTATATCCTCAACACATTTCTCAACAAAACCTTGTTTTCCAATATTTTTCTGATCTATTGCTAACATTTTATTTTTTGGTTTGTAAATATATTTGTCTTCATCGAAAGATGGATCTAAGCAACCACCTGAAAAAAGTGAAAAAAGTGATTAATTTTTGTATTTACAAAATGCTTATAATTTTTATGATACATACTTTTACATACAGTTGCATTTATTACAATATTTTATAGGTATATAATGGTACAATACCTGGTTTGTATTTATCCATAAAAGTAGGTATTCTTGGAGTTATATTAGTAGATACTATCGGCGGATGGTTTTTTTTCAGAGCTAATTTTTCTTCGAGTATCTTATCATCTTGCAAGTAATTCACGTTAGATGCACTCTTAGTTCTATATGTTTCATTAGACGAACTAGGTACATAAGGATAAATATCATCATCATTTTGATTATTGAAACATCCACCTATGAAAGTAATATTTTATTTTGAAATCCATTTGCAGATAAAATAGGTAAATAACTATTATGATTTGAACTTACTAGATTTGAAAAGTTTAAAAAATTTATGACGCGGTTTGTTTGAGGCCTTTTTTTCATCTTCTGTTTCCATGAATAGGTCAAATGATATAATGGTTTGGTCGCTTCCAACAAGTCGCACTTTTTTTTGACAAGTTTTTGTTATCTTAGGAATAGAGATAACTTCTATTCTCCCTGTTGTTTCTTCTTTATTTCTAACTCTAACTTTAATATTCACTGGTTTAGTCATTGTGTGTATAGTTGAATCTAATATTTGCGAAATGTTAGTTTGTGGTACAGCAACGACATCAAATGGTAAATTGGAACTTTCAACAGTACTTTGATTCATCATGTTTTTATGCAAACTACAAAAATTATAATAGTGAAAATCCTCTTCAGTATCAAAAAATTAAACATCGTTCTAAATAACTAGTTAGTCTGATTATTTTGATTTGCTAAAAATTAATATCTGTTAAGGAAATGTATATTTACAATTATATTGCAGATTATAATAAATATTATCATTAAATAATAGTATACACTTATTAAAAAAAACTAAATAAAAGAATTAAAATATTAGACCAATTTTATTCATCGAAAACAACAGAATAAACGACACGATTATAATTTTTTTCTCTTTCAATACAGCGTTTCATAAAATGATTGCTGCCTAAAATTAAATTTGCATCTAGCAAAGAATTATTACTTAATATATTTTTATTTAAGCCTAATGATGAACATTTAGCTACAATATTACTAAGTATTATTTTTAAAGGCATAATTTCCTTTTCCAACTTTTCAACAAATTTAGCAACACGCACTTCAGGCTGAATTCTGATATTAGATATTATCTTTTCTTCATCAACTGAATCATGAATAATGTGATATGGAGATGGTTCTAGAGTCCTATATATTCTTGTTTTTGCACTATCATATTTTTCTAAAATAATATTAAATTTGTGGACACTGGTTTCTTTATTTGTTCTAAAACTATCAAGTACTGAATAATAATAATTAATGGTATTTATTGGGCGTATATTCTCAGATACTGGTTCAATATAAATCTTTCTCCTTCTATAATTTTTTGTACATTTTTGATGATTAACCGTCTTTATATTATAATTTTGCAGTATTGTGCTCGTGCTTTTATCAATATATATGTCGTTTTCTGTACCTCGTGAAAATTTATGTTCTGTAGCTAAAATAATAAAGCAATAATCCTACTTAATTATAATTATAAAAAATAGAATATTTTAAAAAATATGAAAAGTTATTACAAAATAATTATGCTACCTTGATCTTTTTTTGTTTTAACTGACCCGGATTTAAGTTTTTCAGATGTATTAACTGATGTCAATAAAGAATCTGATAAGTCAAGGAACATGGAGCTTTCGTTAGCATTTTCCGATGGATTTGTTGTTTTGCTTATATGGTGCATACTCTTATTCAATTTTATATCAAGTGGTCGCATATTTATTTGCGCCATCAAATCAGTTTTTTCCTTATTTAATACAATATTGTCACTTATAACTCTATAAATATCACCAGTATCTATATCTATATTAAATAAAGAAGACGGTAATAAATCGACACAAGAATAATACATCTTTAAGGTATCATGATTTGATTTTAATTTTTTAATAATTATTTTGTAATTCATTGGGACTGTGTATTCGATTTTATCCTTTTTGTGATTCCATTTTATTTTATCAATGTTTTCAATACATGTTAGTAAGGGTACTATTTCTAGAGAACATTTTGAATTATTTTTGGAAATTTTTTTCATAAGTGGTGAAAACCTAACGTGGATACACACGTTCTCCATCACATGAAAGAATCTACTGTTCTGAAAAAACGAAAAAAAAAATAATAATTTTGTGACAATTGGTTTTTATATGGTGCTTTCGATCAATAAGAATAAAAGGACATGACCAGTGGAACTATGGGCACTTGCCTAGGTGTCAATAGGTAGGTAGGTTAATATCCTAAAGCTTACGTAGATACGGTCTACTCTGAAGTGCTTAGGTATAAAAGTTTCAGACCCAAAAGACCTATGACACTAACATAAACATTGGACCTATAGGCATAGGCACTAGGGTTTACGGAACCGGTCCTATTTTTGAGAACCGGGAATTTCGGTTCTTTTACCCAAAGGAACCGGGAATTCCCGGTTCTTTCGGGATTTTTCGGTTCTTTGTAGTTTTTTTCTTTATACAACAAGTTTTACACTTTAAAAGTAAAGCACAATGAAATATTTAAGTAATTTTTATTGGAACTAATATTGTGTGAGTTTAAAAATCAGTCTTTTCATATTTTGCTTCTATTTTCTATAGTCCAGTAACTTTAACTTCTGAATACCTCGCCTCAAATCCGGTAGTTCTGATGTTTATGATGTTGGCCCAATGAATATTCCAAGTTTGTGAACTCGAGCCGCGCCGAACGCAACTTTGTCCAAAATCGAAAAGACCGCGTAAATTTTAGATTTTTTCAAGGCGTTTTAAAAGTAAAATAGGTAAAATTGCTACAATTTAAGACCAGAACCAGCTCTGTAGTCTGTACATTACTTACTGAGATGCTCGCGACTTCGTTCGCGTGGATTCTTAATCTTAAAGTTCCATTTCCTATTTAACCAGCTTGGGGGTAGTTTTTCCAAAATTCCTTAAACACGTATCGGTTGCTAAAGCATAAAATCTAATACTACAACTCTTTATTTTTAACCAAAAATCTAAATACCAACTTTCATAGATTTAATTTGATAGATGACGTGAAAAATGACGCACTGTCATTTAAACTTTCATCCCCTATTTAACCCACTTGGGGATAGAATTTCCAAAAATCCTTAAATTCATATATTTTTTTAATCGAAAGCTTAAATACCAATTTTCATGATTATCACTTGAAAAATGACCGACTTTCATGCAAACTTTCATCCCCTATTTAGCCCCCTTAGGGTTGGAAGTTCTAATAATCCTTTCTTAGTGTGCGCTCACATTGAAAAAGCTTGCAAATTCAATGTAACATTAATTATGTGTTTCGTCGACTACAGTAAGGCCTTTGACTGTGTGAAATGGACAGTTCTCCAGGAAATGGGAGTCCCAAAACATCTGGTCGGAGTGATTCAAACCCTATACTCAGATAGTCAGGGGGTAGTAAGCATCGACAAGACGACATCAACACCTTTCTCGTTTGGCGAAGAAATTCGTCAAGGATTTCTATTCCCTACTCTGTTTAACATCTATGGAGAGAGCATCATACGCCGGACTGGGATGGTGGAATTACTATCAATGGCACTAAAATTCTAAACATTCGCTACGCCGATGATACCATCCTTTTCACAGCTAATGAAGTTGAAATGTTCCAACTCATGAACAAAATGGAGCAACATAGGCCATAAATTGGTCTAAAACCAAGATCATGGTGGTGGATCGTGCTTGTAAGCTATAACTCAATGGAACACTCAATTTAAAACTCATTGATCACTTAATTTACTTGGGTTCTAGCATCAACAATAACAGGTCTTGTGAAGCTGAAGTTTACAGGAGAAACGGAATGGCCAAGGCTGCAATTTCTCAGCTCGATAGGACATGGAAGGATCGTAACATCAGTAATAAGACAAAAATTACACTCGTCAACACTTTATTCTTCTTCATTTTCCTATACGGGGGCGGAGACATGAACATTAAAAGCTGGAGATCGTCAGATGTGGTGCCGGAGGAAAATGCTCAGAATCCCTTGGACTGCATTCAGGACCAACCAATCGATCCGCGAAGAACTCAAAATTGACAAAAAGCCGAGGCTCTTCAACTTATACCTGAGGAGGATCTTTGAGTTTTTCGGCCATATCGCTCGTAAACCCGGCGATAACCTACAAAAACTTATAGTTAGGTACCGGGAAAATGAACGGCAGGAGATCGAGAGGCAGGAGTCCAATTCGCTGGACTGACCAGATGCGCACCACTCTTGAATGTTGCCGAAGCGGTTCACGTCGTTAAAAGCCGGAACAGATGGCGCAACATCGTCAGAAACTTTTTCAGTTGCTTCCTTTTATGATGTATGGGGTAAATAGGGGAAGTTTGTATGAAAGTCTGTCATTTTTCAAGTTATATCCATGAACATTGGTATTTGAGCTTTCAATAAAAATAAAAAATATTAATTTCAGCATTTTTAAAAATTCTATGCCCAAGTGGATTAAATAGGGGATGAAAGTTTAAATGACAGTGCGTCATTTTTCACGTCATCTATCAAATTAAATCTATGATAGTTGGTATTTAGATTTTTGGTTAAAAATAAAGAGTTGTAGTATTAGATTTTATGCTTTAGTAACCGATACGTGTTTAAAGAATTTTGGAAAAACTATTCCCAAGTGGGTTAAATTTGCGCGCACTGCAATCCGAAAACTGAGTAAGAGAGCGATAGCACACGAGTCCGCATCATGACTTCGAAATATGTTACGCCGAATAATAGGACACCGAATGTTTATAATAACGTATAACGTGACGACGAAAGCACATTATAACGTTTATCGTAACAACGAAAATATGTGATAACGTATCACGCAATAACGAATGCACGTTATAACGAAAAACATCATACCGAACTACGTGCCTCGAAATAACTTAGGGATGGCCCTTTTTAGGATGCCGTACCCACAGGGTAATAACGGGGCTCTATTAATGTCACTCTGCTGTCTGTCTGTACTCTTACTCTTTGGGTACGGGACCCTAAAAAGGGCCATCCCTAAGTTATTTCGAGGCGCGTAGTTCGGTATGATGTTTTTCGTTATAACGTGCATTCGTTATTGCGTGATACGTTATCACATACTTTCGTTGTTACGATAATCGTTATAATGTGCTTTCGTCATCACGTTATACGTTATTATAAACATTCGGTGTCGTATTATTCGGCGTAACATATTTCGAAGTCATGATGCGGACTCATAGCACACAACAGCAAGCGAGGTAGACTTGTAAGTTACCACGCGCCATTTATTTTACCGCTGAATTCACGTTAGTTTTGAACTTTTGAACAGTAGAAAGTATAAAAAAGTAAAGTTAGTGTTGTAAAGATTATGTATGTAAGTAGTAGCGTGAATCGTGTCATTAAAATAAAATTCCCGAAAGTACCGAAAGAACCGGGAATCAAATTAGATTTCCCGGTTCTTTTTTACTGACAAAAGAACCGGGAATTCCCGGTACTTTCGAGACCGGGATTTCCCGGTTCTGAACCCTAATAGGCACATAGGTAAATATGTACTTACTTGCTTTGTTTAGGAATATTCTCAAAAATTATGTACTTGTAATTTCCGTTAATAATTTTATTAATTTTATTTATACTTAAAATTTTGAATTTGACCGAGAATTTTCATCTGTCTTATCTAATACTGACATATTTATTAATATTATTTTATTTGATTAAAAAATTTATGTGGGAATTAAAATAAGTTTGTATTATATTATGTCCACAGATTAATGATTAGTATCTACATTATGTCACTCAATATAAATTGCCCTACAGACGCTGCAACTCTCACGGGTACTATAGACCGAAGATCCCAGAACTATCTGACATAATAGACCAGTGTCGATAATTTTTGAAAAAAAAAAAAGAAAATCACAGTAGGATGCATGTAGGATGAAACCCATTGAAAAAGGAGGAGAATATTATAAAAATACAAGGAAAAATAATTAACGGGCGATCTGAGCTCAGGAAAAAAAGGGGGGGAGTTTTAAGGGTAAAAAACGGTTTATCTCGATTTCCGGCAAAACTACTTCCGGAAAAAAATAAATGACAAAGTTGTAGGTAATAAAAAGATCTACAACTTTTGTATTTACACTTTTTTCGCATAACCTCAAAATGTATGTGAAAAGTTCAAAAAACCAAGCTTTTGGTTTTTTATTTTTATCTTTTACAATAATTTTTTTTTTCATGGAATTTGGTGAAAACTTACCTTTTTATGTCCCAAATACACTGTAATTTATTTGATTTGGAATATTTAGTTTTTCTCCTTATATTTGACTTAATATCGAAAAAGCACCCTAATTTTCAATCGAAAATTCATCCGTCAAAATATCAGCTTTTTTCAAAAAGTAGGTGTGCGTTCTGTTTGTTGAAATCTCTACTTTCCGATGGTGTAAATATATATATGTAAATATATATTACAATAGTAAATCTTCTCAGAAAATGAAAAAAACCAGAATTCGAATTTTTTTAATCTTGTACTAAAATATCATTCAATTTTAATTTTTTAGGTTATGTTACGTTAAGCATGTTATTTTTTAAAGAAAATATTACTATTTTTATGTTAGAGTTGCCACTTCATTATACTTATTGCATTAATAGACCAGTGTCGATAACTTTTGAAGCCAAAAAAAATCACAGTAGGATGAAACCCATATATATATATATATATATATATATATATATATATATATATATATATATATATATATATATATATATATATATATAATATATTATATATATATATATGTATATATATATATATAAATTGTAGAATATCACTCCGAACCACTACCAACAGTATCAGACACTTTCTATGGACCAGAAATTTTATCAGGCGCTTTAAAGCTCCACAAAAAATAAATGCATAATTCAGTCCAATTAAGATAGACCTCTGAGTTGTATGGGCGCTCATACAATTTAGAGGTTGGCACTTACCTCAATAAGGTAGGTAAATAAATAAAATTCTATCAATCAAATCTACTTATACGTGTTTTCCCTATTATGAAACATCGAGCCTATAAAACCTATAAACAAAATTTACCAATAAAATGACTATTGACTATAAAGAAGGAAAGAACCAAGTGAATAATCCATTTTTTTATTATATTTTCACACCTCTCACTACTATACAATATACCATAATAAGTATGTCAATTTCGGCATAACCCTACAGGTTTCCTTAACAAATTGCTTTCTCTATTATACACTGGAGTTTGCGATTTTAGTCACTTTCCTTTTTTATTTACCCGACTGGGTATATGTGTTCCACCTGTGTGTATGTCCATTCCTATGTCCGCTTGTAACTAATCAACGGCTCAACGGATTTTGATAAATGATACGTCATTAGATTTGTCTTGATGACGCGAGTGTTATAGGGTGCCTAAATTTAAAGAAAAATCAAAATGGCGGACTTTATGCGCTTTAATGCGCGAGCTGAAAAAAATTTTTTTCTTCAAGACCCTCGAGTGGGATATCAAAATAAAGGGATTTAAAAGGCAAATACGAAAATGTATAAATTTATATATTTGGAAACAATTTGGAGTGATAAATCGTAGAAAATGACCGTTTCCTATGTCAGTTCGTAACTACTTAACGGCTCAACCTATTTTGATAAATTATACGTCATTAGATTTGTCTTAATGGCGCAAATGTTACTGGATACATAAAATTCATAAAAAATCAAAATGGCGAATTTTATGCACTTTAATGTGCGGGCTGAAAAATTTTTTTTTCTTGAAGACCCTCGAGTGGGTTATCAAAATAAAGGGCTTTAAAAGGCGAGTACGAAAATGTATACAATCTATATGTTTTAAATCAATTTGGAGTGACAAATCATGAAAAACAAAATAAATAACAACTACACTGTAAGTGGTACGGTGGTAGTTTATTAATTTTTTAGTTCATTTTTTAGCATGGCAGTCGGGTTTTTTTAATTTTTAAATTATAGCTTGTCGCTTATTGATTTTGTAACCTGATTTGTTACTTCTACTGCATGGTTGATTTTCTCAGGGCGGTGATGAAAATCTATACGTGTTCTCCCTATTATGGAACATGGAACCTATAGGTACTTAAATAAGGAAAATATTAAAAAACGGAAAGAAGTTCAAGTGAATAATCCATTTTTATTTTCACACCTCTCACTACTATACATTACTTACATCACCACGTCATTTCAGTAAAACTTTATACAATTTTCGATATGCCACTTTTAATAAACATTATTATTGCTCCTAATTTCGGAAATGGCGACAATTATTATTTGTTTATACTTTATAAGAATATTAGTCAGTTATTTTCGTACTTTTTACAGCTTGAATTTTGAATTATAAGCCTATAAAAAATTACAATAAAATATTATAGGATTCTAACATTCAGAACACGATTTTAAAACATACCTACGACATCAAAAATCTGTTGATTAAGTAAGTATAAATACCTAGTTTACGCTCACTCATCGTCGATTTTTAAGTCATTCTAATTAGGTAACTCAGCTTATTAAAAATATAATTCATAACAACGAAAAATAACTTTTAATTTACATTTTTGGTCACAGGTATAAAAAAAACAATAATGTTTCAGAAATTTACAAAAGCTTACTTCCATAATGGAATACGTTCTTAATACACATCTATAAATAAAATTATTATAGATTTTTTCCATTTTTATGACAAACTAGATGATGCCCACGGCTTCGCCCGTGTGGATTTAGGTTTTTAAAAATCCCGTGGGAACTTTTGATTTTCCAGAACAAAAAGTAGCTTATCTGTAGAAACCCGTCCCCAAAACGGAAAAATCCCGTGGGATCCCCACGATTTCGGAATACAATTCCTTACAGCATCAGGGTTGAGGAGTTGGATATGTACCTACTCGAGTTCATTCAACGATAAAGTCTTTAATTGGTACCCCCAATATCAATTTAAATAACCGAAAGTTTCTAAAACCCATTAGTTTTGGGGATTAGGTCCCCTGCAGCATCAGGATTGAGGAGTTGGAATTCAAATTTTTTATAGAACAGGGTCGCAATGTTTCTCTATCGATTAAAAAAAAAATTACGGAAATCGGTTCAGAAATCTCGGAGATATCGGTGTACATAGGTAGAAAAACACAACTCCTCCTTTTTTGAAAGTCGGTTAAAAAAGTAGCCTATGTTACTCCCTGGTTGATTCTCTACTTGTATGTGAAGGTCCCGTCAAAATCGGTTCAGCCGTTCCGAAGATTAGCCCGTTCAAACAGACAGACAGACAGACAGACAGACAGACAGACAGACAGACAGACAGACAGACAAAAATTTTAAAAACGTGTGATTCGGTTATGTAGCGTTCAAATAACCATATTAGCTTAATATGAGGTAGTTATTTCGATATTACAGACAGACACTTCAATTTTATTTATTAGTATAGATACTACTTAGTAGGTAAATACCTAAGTAGGTACTTAACGCAATTTATATTTACATCTCTATAATTTTGTGAACTTGAGACTCATTTTTATACCACTAATATAAATAGCTTACCCTAATACTTAGATTTTAGGTATAAACCCTATCTGTCTAAACTAAACCCTATCTATCTGACTGTGCTACAAATAAAATCTATACTTAATATAATAAAGCGGAAGAGTTTGTTTGTTTGAACGCGCTAATCTCAGGAACTATTGGACCGATTTCAAAAATTCTTTCACCGTTGGATATGTACGTGATCCTTGAGTGCTATAGGCTATACGGGTGATTAGTAACAGGATACATTCCTTGCAGGGGCTTAAAGTAGAGCTCATTTGCAGCAATTTTTTTCATATAATGCCCTATCCGAAACTTAGTCGTTTTTGAGTTATTGAAGATTTAAGGTTTTTAGCAAAAAATTCCAGTTTTAAAGTTAAAATTAGTTGCTGAAGAAAATCATACCCGGTTTTGTTGTTTTTTTTGTTGTTTTCTGATAGAAAAACGTTCAGAAACTCAATCAAAATCATAATAAGCTAGAAAATACCGTTACCTTTTTAGTTAAGGCCTAAAAACCACGTATTATTTTTAGGAAAAAAAATCGAATTTGGTGAAAAGCAATAGTATTTCTAAAAAAAAATTTATCGAACGTTATGTACAAATTACTGAAATAACTTCCTTGATTTATTAGCTACCAATAATCCTGTTACCAGTCACCCTGTATATCTACCACGGGCGAAGCCGGGGCGGACGCCGGACCGCTAGTAGTAACATAAAGATGTTTAGGACGATCTAATTGCTATTTTAAGGATGACGACGAAGATTTGTGATCGGAATAATTGTGTAAGAAAGTACAAGGAGACCATTTTAATAAGTCACTTAGTTATTTAGTGGTCTTACTGAAACACTAACCTCGAATAGATACAGGTGTTATCACCTAATAGCTTCTATGAGATACAATAAAGTATGAATTCCAGTTCTCAGCAAGGCTTCGTGATAAACTTTTTTACAGTGAGAATACATTTAAAATCATAATTAACATTATTTTTGTAAGTAGTTATAAAACATGTTAAGTACATTTTGTTGCGACTCGTTAAATATTGTAGATTTGCTCTCTACTGCTTCCATAACAGTAGGAAGGAACAAATTTTTAAAATATTGTCATAGAAACCACTTAAAAACCTTGTGTGTTAAAAAATGTTATGTAATAGTTATACCTACAACATGGGAATATTTTCATTAGATAAGTATAAAACTTGGGTATCCTCCCACAACATTGTCAAGAAAAATACAAACTTTTTTATCGAAAAAAATAAATAATGTAAGGTATATAAGTAGTTATAACAGAAGAATTAAAATTATAAATACGTCCCGATAAAATTCCACGTTCATGAATTTTATTTTCCCTTAATTAATCTTAATGTATTTTACATTACTGACTAGAATCCATCTACACTCTACGACTAGTCTGTTGAGATCAATTTGAAAGCCAATTCCATTTTTCTTATATACTTATGATAATAATTTTATACAATTACTATACCTACATGGAACCTATTTTCTTGTGAAATTCAGTAAAAAATATTAAAAAACGTTTATGTTATGGGCATTGTTATGGGTAATGCCAGAACCAGAAGATATGGGATTGTTTAGAACTATCCAAGTATTTTTGATAAAGTCCAAATAATACCTACTAAAGTAAATTTACATTCAGCTTTTACGTCTTACGTCTTCTGAAAGTTGTCTATTTAAAGTATTCCTGGAATAAATCATCATTTGAGTTCATAAATAATAGCATTAGATTAAGTTGAATGTAGACAAGAACGAAATCTGATTATCCCGGCTCCACGCTGTCTTGTTAGAGTATTTTTGTAAAGCGAAACTAGCAGTGAAACGAAGTTCATGTAGGTGAAGGGAAGACGAATCGAGACTCAATAGCTCGTTCGCTGGCGTAGGTAATCTATTTAAAAATCAGGTAGGTAATTTAGATGTAAACAAATAAACAACATATTAAAATTTAATTAACAACTTAAAATTACCCTAGTCTTTTATTCGGATCTTACCCAAAAGACTTGTATAATTTTAAGTACACCCATGGAAACCTAAGTGTACTCGTGTATTCTGGCATTAGATACGCGTAACATTTATATTAAGATGATGTTATCCTTTCTCACTATTTATTCAATAATTATTACATGTTTTATCTAATCGCGGCATGTACATTAGGCTTTTCTGCAAAACTAGATTAGTTTTAATTATTGTTATAGGAAAACTTAAAATATCTACTTATAGTGCAGATATGTTTGTCAAAGCAGTCATTGTGTTGAGCTTGGATAAATATTATTCGTCCAAGGCCTGCAGATAACAATACGCAAAATCAAAAGATAAAGCAAGTTAAAATCATATCACGCTTAAGTGCGTTAAATCAGAACCATTAGCGCAAATCGCACCACGAACTAAACTCAATAGCGCAACGGTCGTCGGGCGTGGACTGAGAACAGAAAGGTCGACGATTCAAATACCACCCGTTGCACTATTGCCGTACCTACTTAGACCTCATCATTGCTTTCCAGACATGATTGTCGTCGAGCGTAAGCCTATCATGCAATAAAAAAAAATCCTACTCCCACAAGCTAAGCTTGTTCGGAGAGGAAAGGGGTATATTACTCTAGTTCACCATGAATAATAATCGGTATTCTTTTTAAAAGAAAACCACTTTAGCTTAGCTCACTTAATTAAGTAAGCAAATCTAAGTTACTTAGTTCGCAGTGTTTAGTTATCGGCTACCGTTAACTACAGAGCCATAGGTCAAAAGTACCTTTTTAATCTACTTTTGACAGTAACTAAGCTAAGTGAACCTAAGTGAACCAACTGATCTGTAGGTTAGTTTTAGCTCTGGACTTATACATAAATTTTAGCTCCACTTAATTCGCGTAGATGGTTTCATGCTGCTACGTGAGCTCAGCAAAAGGTAAGCTATAGTTCGCGGTATAGCTGATAGCGCTTGAAAAGCGGAGTTAAGTACCTTAATATTATTAAACTTTAAAAAATAGATATACAGACAAAATAAATATACCTACAGTTATTATGTGAAAGAAGGTATTTAATAAAAGACAAATGAATAAAACGCGAAATACCTAATTACCTAGCTTTATGATACTATATAAAGGTAGGTACCTAATCAGATGAGATAGCAAGACTCATGCGATAAAAACAATTTAAAATTCTTACGGCCTGTTTCACCACCTTCTGATAAGTGTTGGATAGCCTAAACGTAAGTTTTGTCACTTTCTTACTTTATGTCAAGTGACAAAGACAAAAGTTGTAGATAGCTATCTAATACATATTAGAAGGTGGTGAAACAGGCACTTACTGAGATACAAGTAGAGATGTTTTTTGTATATTACGAGAAACTTGACGGAACTTCTGAATTTTTCCCTCTATTTAAATCTGAATTAAATGGAAAAAAACCCTTCGATAGATAATTGGGAAAGAAAATCAGGAAGGAACATCGAGAAAATTCTTATTTGTATTACGTATCGGATTACTTACCTACTCATTAAAATTAAGGTTTTACTAACTGTAAATATATTAATGTATTAAATATGTACACTAAACCGAGTAATAAGGAGTAAAACTATTGATGTATTGCATACATGTCCCACCTATCGTGCTCTACTCGTACGCACCTATGCCTACTCGAATTTGTAACTTCCATCGTGCTCTGTTTTGCTCCCCGCAAAAACCAAAACCCTCGCGTAATTCACTCTCTACATCAAAATGATAATATGCATACCTACATAATAGGGTACATGAAAAAATAAATAATAATTTACAATCCAAACAACCTGTACCTAACCTTTTTATTCAAACATGTAATACTTAATTAATAATAATCTGAATGCACTATGAATAATTCAGATATGATAATAGATTCACACTTTTGTTAGAACCAAGTTAGCTGATAGTGCCTAATTTATTAGTTATGAAGTGCGTGAAGGAGTATTAAAATTGATTTCTAGAGAAGTGAATTACGCATGAGTTGCCTTACACCTAACCATCAAATTGTTAGTTCGATGCTACAAATCAAACAATACAAACATACGTTTTAATTATTTACGTTAACATTGGTATCTACTAGATACGTATTAACTTAAAAGGTAAACAAAGTTTCAAAGAAAATGTGGAGAATCTATACGTCGAGGTCTTTTTACCTGACGCCCGCGCCACCTGCAGTGATTTACATGCCTCGAGTTCAGCGAGTGCGGTGCATTCCGTCAATGACAGTCTTGCGCGCCGGTTGTATCTACATCACGCGGTTAACCTAAAAATTTCCCACCAAAAAACAAGAAAACTGGGTCGCACGTATATTATAACTAAGTCAAATTTTGTTAAAAAGTTAAAGAAACCTGACTTGGTGGTTCAATTTAACCTCAATGGTAACCTTACATTAACCGCCTAATGAGCAACTTTAGCAACTACCTTCTACAAAATATGTTTATACCATTTATGTACCTAATTGATAAGTAACATCGAATTAGCGTTTTGAAATAACACTCCAATTCCCTTACAAATATTCCGCCCAAATAAAAATATCTATTGATGATTGCGTTTAAATAAAAATATAATAATTATAATTAGATATTATTAGGTATACTTAAATTAATATTGTTTCGTTACAAAGCCTAACGCAGTTTTTTGTACAAGCCAAAGTCGAATATACCATCAGTGACAGAATAGTACTATAGTCTATATAGGTACGTCTATGTACTCATATAAATATTTTTGTTTTTATTGTCAAATGTGTCTGTACGTACCCACCTAACTATTTTGTTTTTGATTTTCATCAAGCTGCATCAACATTTATTTAAGTACTAAATATGCACTAAATTGGCTTGATGCCCAAAGACTTTATGAGTGTGGATTTAGGCTTTTTAAGTCTCTCTCTTAAAAACTCTTTGATTTCCCGGGATAAAAAGTGGCCTAAAATTAATCAAGTTTCAGCGGTAAGACCTTGAAAGTGTTTGTTTAGTTTAATAATTATGGTATCGTTCAAATAAATCTTATGAGTTTAATAACAGGCAATTATTTCGAAACCACGGACATATATTTCAATTTTATTTTTATTTAGATCTATAAAGATTATCATTATAAATTCCATATTAAAATATGCTTGGTTTATAACTTAAAATGTAAATAAGTGAGTGCTGTGATTTTTTTTCCTAAAAACAGATAAGTATGTAGGTAATTTATTATTTAAAAGAAATAAATGTCATTTTGGTACTTACGAACCAGTATCTACTATATAGTACCTACTGGTAGATATCTACCAGTATTCGTAAGTACCATAATTTTATGTAAGTAGGCAACTTGTAAATAATAAATTCGGTTTCTGACTCAATTCTGTTTTGATAGAGATATTTTAAATTAAAATTGCCCGTGCCCCACTTTCCATAATTCATACTAATATAAATGCGAAAATGTGTCTGTCTGTTACCTTTTCACTGCTCAACACTGAAAGACAAAGTTTCTCACCTACTTGCATCTTGGATACGCACAATAGGATCCGGATCTCGGAAAATCAAAGAGTGCCCACGGAATTTTTGAAAACCTAAATCCACGCGAAGGAAGTTGCGGGTGTCAAATAGCAATTATAAGGCAAACAACGTGATGTGCGTTTTTAATTTAGGTAATCTCTGCCGGTTACTGAGCCGGTAATCCGTAATCATACTGTAGATACTGTGTATAACTGAAAATTCCACACCAAGATTATAAAAACTTTTTATTGGGACTTTCAAGGAGAAGAGAGATTAAACGAAGTTAATCGAATAAGGCCTCTTGTTAACATACGTTTTTTGCACGGTACGGCGAAACGTGGAACGACACAGCGAGACCACGGTTCCATACAAAATTGCGACCATCTTACCATCTTACTTACCTACCATCAGATAGTAGGATCAGATAGTCTGATCCGGCTTTCGGAAGGCATATTTTGTATGAACGTTGTGCCTGCCCCACACACGTCCGAGTCGGATACGGGCGCGAGGCGTTTACGATTTTACTGGGACTCAGGCTATGACGAGTATCATGACAGACAAAAGAAAGATTAACCTTGGGAAGATGTCTGTAAAGAAATCTTTTTGCTTCGTACGTAAGCAATCGAGATGATAGCTCAGGAACGATTGAGTTCAGAAAAAGCCTGATGGAAGACTCGGACATGTATCGAGTCAATCCGATCAGATAGTCTGATCAAACAGTCGGAAGCAAAATCTGACGTGTACTTATATCCAGTCTAGAAAGTAAAACGGGGCTTTGTGAACAAGGCCAAGTGTTATGTTTCACGGTTGCAGTTTTGCCGTACCTACCGTGCAAAAAACGTGTGTTAATAAGAGGCCTATAAGGGCCCACAGTTTGAAGAACTGATAGACGATGGGGTCACAATGGCTGTAATCGTGACCTCGCAACGGAAAGTGCAGTGTTGGCAGATCCCCACTAGGTGGACCGAAGAGAGATGAGTCGCAGGGAACCGCTGGAAGTGGGAAAGCTGGGAAACGATGCAAGAATGCGTCGTGTGGAAGTCCTGATAAAAAATTATGTCCAACAGTAGACGTCTAGTCTATCGGTAGACTATAACCAGAAATCGTATTAATTTTGCTATAACTTAACTCGCGAGGCATCGACTTCTAAGACTATAGATAAACTGTTTAAATTACGCACTGTGAGGTATTATTCGTTTACTAATGTATACGGTATAAAATAGTACAAAAAATTATAATTACGGGCTTAAAATTATTACCTAGCTTAGAATTACGTTTTATGACCGCACTAAAGTCAGTCTACTACAAGCTATAAAATGACTAGATTCACTCATCCGTTTTACAAGCTATTCAGCTTTTTACGACTAAAATATTTTATTCGTGTGTTTTCTTAACTGGCAAATCAAGTGTTATATTTAATTTACATCACCTTATAAAGACTAGATAATATGACTAGGAATTAACATCGATTGGCAGTTTTTTTAAGTTATCCTAGGAATACACTTAGGTAAACTAAAATTAAATACTTATACGTGTGCAGTATGTGCTTACCCTTCATATTATAGGCAGTGGCGTGCACATGGTTTTAGCCTAGGGTATGCATATTAGCAGGTACGTAGCGCATGTGTACATAGATATTCAGTAAATTGAAAAATTAAGGGCATGTTTCACCACCTTCTGATAAGTGTCGGATAGCAGTTTTGTAACTTTCTTATTTTATGTCAAGTGACAAAGACAAAATATGTGAATAAGCTATCCGATAATTTTATCAGAAGGTGGTGAAACAGGCCCTAAAATAATTAACATTTATATTTCATTATTTTTATTTATTTTCAAAATGCCAAGTTAGGCAGTTAGTAGTGCTTTTGTGCCTCTATGAAGTAAGTACCTACACGCCAATGCTTATATTATAAATCATTAACTTTGTAGGCGATGCACTCTAAGTAACCGTTCATGAAAAGAATTTTGGCTTATTTCGTGGTTTAGTGACATAACTATAATGATCTTCGATATTTCGACCTAATTTTTTTTACTAACCCAGAGCACTACCAATTTTATAAGATACAATGTATGTACAATGTATTTAATGTATCTGCGCAGATGTCATTTTTTGATAGGAACAATTTTAGCCAATTATCTTCATCCGCTATTGGTTGGTGGTGGTTTTCGAGTTGCATCTTTGCGGCCTGGCCACAAATGAAATAAAAGGCCTATATTTCATTAGTGTTGGCATATTTTTCATTCTACTTTCTTTAGTAACGAATATTTTCGATGTAACATATAAAAGTGATAGTTCTGCACCTACTTCTGATCTCAACACGCTCTCCCTTTTTTTATAGCTTATTAAACTTTTCCTTCTGAAATTCATTAAGATATTTACATTTCAAACGAATTTAAGATGATGATGACGATGATGATTGACGATGAATTTCACTATAATATGTATAGTAGTGATACCAATAATTATTGTTTATTACACTCGTAATTATGCCGTGACCAAAAATTCTTGAAAAAGTTGGGATATTTCATGTTAGTATGTAGGTAGATACTTAGTTATTACAACTAGCATTTCTACTTAATAAAGCGATTCTTCTAAAATTCTTATCTATATGTACATATCATAAGTGTAATAGAAGCTATTAAAATACATAATATACATAATTGGACCGTTTGAAAATAATATTAAAACACCTATTTACAATTTTAAATTTTATAAAAATAGTTTATGACTTAAGTTAGTTTTGATTATTATAATAAACAGTATTCTGAAATGGCTATAAATTATTATTGAAAAATGTGATATATTTTCAGCTAAATTTTTGTTTTTTCAAAATCATACAACATTTAAGTTTTTTATAGACAAAGTACGAAAGTCAAAGCTGTCATGACCCGAGATGCTTTTGAACATTTTGAGGGGGTGCTTGACATACCTATGCGGAAAATGTTACCTGATTATTGCAAAAGATTTACAATTCTCGGAAGATTTAAATATGTGTATTTATGATTGTTAAGTATGTTTTTATTTTTTTTATTTTGTTATTAGATTTATGTATTTTATTTATCCTTTTACCTATTTTGGATTACTTAGTTACACTGTACCTCGTGATTTCCGATCCGAAAATCGGTTAAAAATAATTAAAACATTCATCACCAACGCTAAACACACTCACCCCGGACCCCGAACCGACAGGCAGACATTTAGTTTTAAATCAAGCACTACCTTCAAATTTCCACGGTCCATCGAAAAACACAATTCGAAAAGTATCTTTTTAATAAACATGAAACGACAATCACGACGATCGCGGCTATTATTTGCTATTTTTGGTAGTAGGTAGTTAAATTAATTTTAAACATAAAATATTTAAACTGTAAATATTTGTTCACATTAATTGTTTTTTGTTTTCAATTCGCTGCATTTAATCAAGATACATTTCATCGCCTGTCGGCCAACAGATTTGCGAGCTCGTCGCAAATGTCACTCGAGTCTCAAAACTTCAGCATGATCGTGTCGTCGTGCAACAGCGCGCCCTTCCCGCAATGCTCCTGGAATGCGACGGGCGTGGGCGCGGCTCAGGTGCACAGCCCGGAGTTGTCCACCAGCGAGCGCGCCAGTACATCTGCTGCTGCTATATCGCTCACTTTGCCCTCGAAGTGCCCTCTCACGTGGAACATGAACTCCGCCTTGCCGGCGAACTCCTGCCGGCACATGAGACACAGGTGGTGCGCGTGCGTGTGCTGCCGCTCCGGCGCGTAGTGCGTGTGTCCGTGGGTGAAGTACGCGCCGCCGCCGCCCTCGTTGACGACCGTCGCAGTGGACACCGACGCCGCGGCTATGCCGTGACCGTTCAGTATCTGCTGGTTCTGATTGTGGTGGTGCAGCAGTTGCAACTTCTCCTGGTTTGTGAGGTGGACCTTCTCCTGCTGAGAGTTCAGGTTGGACTTAGTTATATTCTAAGGCGTTGACCTAATACAACGCGAATGCGCGATCATCGCGCGAAGAAGCGATGCGATCATCGCGTATTCGCGCGATGACAAAAACAGGGTGGCCTAATAGAACGCGAATACGCGATCATCGCGCGAATTGACGATGCGAGCGTACGCGGGTTCCCACTTCGCTCCGCAGTTTGCGCGTGCCATTGGCGCTAAGCATGGACGTCAGTCAGTCAGTCAGTCACTGTCAGTCAGTCAGTCAGTCAGTCAGTCAGTCAGTCTGTCAGTCAGTCAGTCTGTCAGTCTGTCAGTCAGTCAGTCTGTCAGTCAGTCAGTCTGTCATTCATTCATTCAGTCAGTCACTGTCAGTCAGTCAGTCACTGTCAGTCAGTCAGTCAGTCTGTCAGTCAGTCAGTCAGTCAGTCAGTCAGTCAGTCACTCACTCACTGTCAGTCAGTCAGTCAGTCAGTCAGTCACTGTCAGTCATTCAGTCATTCAGTCTGTCTGTCAGTCACTGTCAGTCAGTCAGCCTGTCAGTCAGTCAGTCAGTCAGTCAGTCAGTCAGTCAGTCACTGTCAGTCAGTCAGTCAGTCACTGTCAGTCATTAAGTCAGTCAGTCAGTCAGTCAGTCACTGTCAGTCAGTCAGTCAGTTAGTCTGTCATTCATTAATTCTGTCAGTCACTCAGTCACTGTCAGTCAGTCAGTCAGTCTGTCAGTCAGTCACTGTCAGTCAGTCAGTCAGTCTGTCAGTCAGTCACTGTCAGTCAGTCAGTCAGTCAGTCAGTCAGTCAGTCAGTCACTGTCCGACGACGTGACGCGATCGTCGCGCGAATGTCAGTTAGGAGTTAGGACTTAGGACACGTATTCGACAGCAATATGTTTGATCGCGAGTTCGTACGAACTAAGTTCGCGCGAATAGATTTTCAAACATTTCATTCGCGCGAATGCCTATTAGGGCACCTATTCGAGATCAGTATGTTTGATCGCGAGTTCATACGAGTAAAATTCGCGCGAACTTGCGATGATCGCGCATTCGCGTTGTATTAGGTCAACGCCTAAGATCGCAAGTCAGTTATGTCTTCATCATGGAATGTTGCAAGTCTAACTAACGAAAAACCTTACTGGTAGTCCTACTCCTACGAGGTAGTATATTACCTCTTTTGACTGATTTAATTTATTAATTTAAATAAAATTCAAGTTAACTTTTTAGTTAATTACGAGTTCATAATATTATCATCTGATTTTGACTGAAATGCACATGACCTGTAGTAGTAATCTAACTTTTATCTGGCAAGGAGAAAGTCTTCCGCATAATTACCTGATGTTGCGAGGCCTGTTGCATCTTGTCCTGCAGTAGTTTGTTATCTGGCAAGTGGGACTTGGCATGCGCGCTCCACTCGTCTCTGGTGGCGAACAGTCTTCCGCATAGTTCACACGACCAGGAAACCACCATGCCAGCAGTCGCAGCCGCCACAGCTGCACTCGCTGCACTCGTGTGTACCAGGTTTGTGTTCTAGGAAATGTAAACAGAATATAGAAATTTTATATATGTACATATATTTTGCTAGCTTAGCAGGCTGTAGCTTGCATGTAGAGGCTCCTAGAAGGTATTTGACAGGAATACCTAGGTATTCCAATTATCTCAATATCAAAGTTTAGTGGTGTGCAACTTCGTTACAAGATCGGAGCGGAAGATAACGAGAGCAAGCAGTAGGTATTAGTTAATTGCAATATTGGCAAATTAGGTATGTCGTTCAGTAATATAATTCTCTATTTAAGACGTATAATCAATAGTAATTAGACTTTATAATGAAAACGCGACCTAAAAACATAACGAATTATCTTATTAGTTCTATGTTGATAAAAATACCGCAAAATACGAACATAAAGCAGCGCTTGTCATTTAATGATATTAATTATTTTGTTTAAAATAAGAACACAGAAATAGAGAAGCAGGGCATTACGAGTATTATTGAATATTGTTCATGCGTTGATATGTCAATGGTAAGTATTTACCGTGAAGTTGTGCCCAGGTACCTGGCAGACCTGGATCGGCTGCTGATGTGAGTGCTGCTGTTGTTGTTGCTGCTGCTGTTGCTGTTGTTGCTGCTGCTGTGCCACTGCCGCTATCTCCGCTTGACTCGGTTTTGTATCTTCTTGTTTCGTTAGTTGCGGTTTAACGTCGTCTAATTTAAGCGCTGCGAAGATTTTTTTTTATTAATTATTAACCACCGACGCAAAAACGACGGGGTGTTATAAGTTCGGCGTGTCTGTGTGTGTGTGTATGTGTGTGTGTGTGTGTGTGTGTGTGTCTGTCTGTTCCCCTGTGGCGCTCAAACAGGTGGACCGATTTGAATGCGGTTTTTTTTGTTTGAAAGGTGAATTAGTCGAGAGTGTTGTTAGCTATATTTGATGAAAATCGGTCCAAGATGGCCGCCGCTACAAAATGGCGGATTACATATTTTTCACAACTCCCTTAATATGGGTATCAAATGAAAGGGCTTGACTAGTAGAATAGCACTATTGCAAATCCAAGATGGCCGTGCCAGAAAATTTGTAGCGGCGGCCATCTTGGATTGTTTTTTATCAAACATAGCTATTAATACTCTTGACTAATTCAACTTTCAATAAAAAAAAACCGCATTCAAAGACACACACACACACACACACACACACACACACACACACACATACACACACACACACACACATTCACACACTCACACACACACACACACACACACACACACACACACACACACTCACACTCACACTCACACTCACACTCACTCACTCTCACACACACAAGCACACACACACTATGCATAAAGAGCCAAGAGAGAAAGTTGTAACCCACTGCATTATTATCTCAAGAAAATCCCTATTATTCTGTTATTATTAATGAATCGGGGTCATGATACGACGCAACAAGACACAGCTCTAATTATGTGAATCTGTAGACTGTATGATACTAAAGTCAACGTATTATCGCGTTTATCTTTTGTATAACCTTTGACTTTTGACTAGGTATGTGTGGTATCG